>CALNHX010010345.1:0-41106 GCA_940337035.1 Agriotes lineatus | reverse complement strand
ACCCGAGATTTGAGTTTCATATTTTAATTGAGCTAGCGTATTATTCATTATCAGATGGATGTATTATAAATAAAGGGCGAACTACCGTAAATAACATTCTCAATTGGCGAACGCAGAAATAAATAATTAATCAGTCAAAACTTGATTGCAACAAGATTCTAAAAATAATTGTGTGGTGAACTTTATTTATTAATTAGTTATATTACATTTACAATTATAATATCAAAGTCACTACAATAAATGAGTTTTAATCACAATGACGTATGGCTTGCGGCAAAACAGTTTTATAACACAAATGTTACCTTGATTGATGGATTAGCCTAGAGACGTGACGTAGCTTGCTGCGTGAAGGCGTCGAATGTCGCTACACTATTGAGAACGTGGCGTGGATGATATGCAGTGACGCCCGGAATGGTCCCCTGCGCTAGGCGTAGGTGAAATGTATCATGCCTTCTTGGAAAACGAACATCAGCGTGGCTGTTAATTAGCTCACTCTGTGAATGAATCCCGCCCTACAAATGGCGGACAAAATAGGCCAAACGAGGCTCCATAATTACTGAGTGGCCAAAACAAAACCTGCGAGCGGACAGTACCAGCAAAACACAAGTACTCTCACAGCTCGCCAACCACCGTCTGCCACAAGAAGAAAAACCAAACTCAAGATCATAACCCCAGCTGCTGTCTCGGGCGTGCAGGTGTGACCAATAGGAAGCCAGATTCTTCGCACCATGACGCCGAGGCTGTTTCGGTTGCGAGACAAATCGACTGATGTTTTGTAAAGCTCGAAGGAAGGTATCTCCCTTGCTCCCATTAAACGTGCTTCTTGAAAATATTTAAACCAAAGCTGTTACCAGCTAGACTGACAAATGCAACCAAAATCCACGCGCGCGTCACGATTCTTGTTTGATGCGAAAAGCTGCAGTATTAAAAGATAAAGTATTGCCGAAACGGGCCCGATATACAGGCGGACTAGCCAATTTTATATCAAAACTGCTCCAAATGGTTATGTAGCTATCGGAATCAAGGAAAAATAGAAAATAGCTTGACAAAATATCGTGAATAATTCTCAAGCTGCGGTTTTTGCCCCACACGCATAGTTTTCTTCAAAAACATACTTTAAAATTATGAAAGGAAAATTAGAAACTACAAAAAGTCGTTGTTTGCAATGTTTAAAAAAATTTAAGTTAATTGCTATTTTACCTGCTAATTACTATTAGGTAAACGTTTTATTGAAAAATTATTTGCTTTCTGCAGTTACTTTGGTCAAGAAATACGTATTTTGTGCCTGGCTGGAATAACATTTTTAACAAGATAGCATTCACAATAGCCAGTTTTTTTCACTTTGGCAGGTTGTACCCAAAAACAATTTTTCCCAAAGTATATGGGAGGTCTCCTGAAACTACATAATTTTTGCGAAGAGAGTAACCAATTTGGAGTTAAAGAAAGGTCGGAAAATTAATAAAGGACGAGTATGTCATTCCGCATGACGAAAATTCGAGAACGTCATAAATTATCAAGATGTGCTGAATATTAATGCAAATAATTGAAATGATTTTGGACGAAATTGGTTGTCTTTCTCTTAATATGAATTTCTCGATTTGTATTTGCGTTACCAATAGTGACAAAACTCGTGAACTGTGGGGCCTGATGGAGCGAGTTCAAATTCGGTTCGGGCAAGATATTTGTTTAATTATCGAAAGATGCGGATGCAAATTTCTATCTATTCTCCCCTTTAAATCTGAAATGTCACATTACCGACATAGTCTGCCCCGTGGGTAGTGTCCGCTAACGGTATTGATAAATCGGCGAATTGATTTTAAACCGCTTTTGACTTTTAAATCTGCTTTGCAATTATTAGTTCCCGCTTCCTTTGCGTATTATGTTTAGCCCAAGCCGTGCCATATATCAGGAAACTTTTAGTTGATTATCGTCATTTAAATTTTGATCTTTCCACTCAATTTATTCAAACGAAAATTTCGCAAGATAAAATTAGAAATACAAATTGGTGAAAATGAGATACTTTTCATAAAAATCGCAATTAGGAAAAAACCGTTTTCATAGTACCACTTTACAGCTGCAATTTATGCAGTATAAGTTGAATATTTAGATTAGGAAATGCGCAGTTGTTTGGAACATAAGTTTAAAGTGTGCCTTTTGCGATTGATTGTTGGTGGCCTAGTTGGCTAAGTGAGAGAAAGAAGGGGGAGGGGGAAGTTGCAAGCTGGAATAAACGGGCTCGCTCGCGATAGTAAAACCAAAATGTACATTGAAGTATGCGAAAAAATCAGGGTAATTTAGAGTAGGCACCACCTGATGTGTCTGACGGGTTGAATTGAAGCTTCTTTCAGTGCGAATTTCCCTCAAGGCAACGTGCCCATAGCTTCCATTACCGACTTAGGGCCCTATTTTATAACTCCTAGCGATGTCGTTACGATATGATCGTTAAAGAACGACACTTCCGGTGGTAGTCTTTAAGGAAAGGTGGATGTCTATTTTGACCAATAACTTTATTTATTTATTCTTTTCATGATTGTTATTGTTATTATTATTATGTAGCACTAAGGCCTAGTAGGCCCATGGCTTGATTAACTGTTTTTTCCACTCTTTTTTATCGCTATTTTTCTCGCGCGAGTTTTTGATGCAGCACTGTTCTACATCTTCCATTACTTCCTTTTTCCATCTTGATCTCGGTCTTCCTTTCCTTCTTCTTCCTTCTATACTACTTTCCCTTAGTTTTTTTTGGAATCCTGCTGTTGTGCATCCTTGTTACATGCCCTAACCAACTCAGCCTTTGTCCTTTCACTATAGCTATTATCTCTATGTCGTTGTATAGTTCCTATAGTTCTTTATTGGTTCTTATTTCCCACTTATCCCTTACTTTCTTTGCTCCATATACCTTCCTGAGCACTTTCCTCTCCCATATTCTTAACATTTTGCATTCCGTCGTTCCTAATGTCCAAACTTCACTAGCGTACGTTACAATTGGCCTTATAATGGTTTTGTATATTTTTACTTGTAGCCTTCTCGATAAGTTTTTATTGTACATGCAGTTATTAAATGCCCGTATACACCTGCTTCCTGCCATAATTCTTCTCTGAATTTCTTTTCTTGTATAAGGTGTTCTGTAAAACTCTGTACCTAGATATATGAATCTGTCCACTTCTTCGAAGTTGTATATCCGCCCTTTGTTGGTTGTTAAGGTTAATCTGTTAGTATTGTCGTACTTTTGAACTGTCTATGTCATGTATTTTGTTTTCTTTTCGTTTATACGAAGTCCAATTGTCTGTGCTGCTTCTTATAGTTTTAGGATTGTGGTTGTCAATTCGTCCTTGCTTCTCGATAAAATTGCTAGGTCGTCCGCAAACGCTAGGCATTGATGTTTTTTATGGTAAACTAGTCCTGTTCTATTTATCCCTGCTTTCCTAAGAGCATATTCTAGTGCACAGTTGAACAATATTGAGGACAGTGGGTCGCCTTGCCGCAATCCTTCATGTACCTCAAACTTCTCTGACATTTTGTTTCTGATTTTTACCTTGTTTGTTGTTGGTTTGAGGGTTAGTTTTATTAGTTTTATAAGTTTTCTTCATATCCCTTCCAATGCTTTGAGCAGTACTTTCCGATTGATCGAGTCGAAGGCCTTTTTGAAATCGATAAATATTACAAATGTTTCTTTCTTAAACTCATAGCTTTCGGCTTGTATTTCCCTCAGTGCAAACAGCTGGTCTACGACCGCCCTGCCTTTTCTATAGCCGCACTGGTATTCGCCTATTTCATTTTCTGCTTCCATCTTGAGTTTGTTCTTCAGGTGTGTCGCGAAGATTTTGTAAGCTATACTTAGCAGCGCGATGCCTCTGTAATTTCTAATTGTAATTGTTATTGTTACTACTGTTAAAATAATTTGCCATGGTTAGTAAATTTTAGAAGTTTTGGCGGAGCTAGAACGAATGCAGGTAGATGTTTACTTTCTTTGTGCAAAAGACGAATGAAGTATTGTAATCGTGAAAAAATCGCTTTCCGATATCTCTTCAAATCTTCAGGTTTCAAGGTTTCTCAATGTGAAAAATACGTTTTCTCAATTCCATCTCTCTGTCTGTCTGTTGACGGTAAAGCTCAAAAACTATTTGTTGGAGGTAGTCGATATTTTGTATACAGATTAGATCTCCACCTGGCTCGAAAGGGCAAATATATACATTGTCGTCTTAACTTAACTTAGATGCAAATAATATTTTGCACATAGCTCAGGTTTATTCCTTAACGGCAAAGGGCATATTTTGGACTCAACGCATACAAGGCAAAAACTTTAGAAAATTAATTATTTTTTCCTTTCATATTTTCAGAATTTTTTGTTTCAAAACTTCAGTTTTCGAGAAAAGTTCCGAGTAGTCCTTTATAGATATATATTTTATATTTAAATCGTATATTGTTCTAGAAAGAAGTCCAACATAAACAGGTACCTATTTGAGGCACAAAAGTGATCCCTATTTATTCTATAAGAAAACTTTAGAAAAATGTAGGTATACAGTCTGTTCTATAAAAAGGGCCCCGCCTTCTAGCTACTTTATTATTTATTTTAGACCCAATAAACCTTATATCAAATCAAATGGCACATAAAAACCTACATTTTAACACTATCAAAATTTTTTTATCTTCAATTGTTTCAGAGTGGTGACGTCACGTGCAATTTTTTTAAATGACACGGTATATATTTTTTGACATTTTCTGGTAGAGGTTTTTTTTCTCTTTTCAACAATATAAATATTTCATGCACTTGCATAAAAAAAATTTCGTGAAAAATTACAAAACTTTTTCACAACAAATAGTAGCCAAACGCTTTAACTGTCAGATTTCAGAATAATCTAAAGTGTTTATTGTTTTGTTTTTCTGAGTTACACTTTTGTTTATAGTTTTGTATGGTGGCCTCCCACCGATAAAAAAGTTTTTTAATTTTTCTCGAAAATTTTCTTATGTAAGGGCATAAAATATTTATATTGTTGAAAAGAGAAAAAAAACCTCTACCAGAAAATGTCAAAAAATATATACAGTGTCATTTAAAAAAATTGCACGTGACGTCACCACTCTGAAACAATTGAAGATAAAAAAATTTTGATAGTGTTAAAATGTAGGTTTTTATGTGCCATTTGATTTGATATAAGGTTTATTGGGTCTAAAATAAATAATAAAGTAGCTAGAAGGCGGGGCCTTTTTTATAGAACAGACGGTATGTTAAGTAGAGAAACAGCAAAGGATCTATATTTGGAATTATCATCGCATATGGACCTTAGAGTTGCAAAAATCGCATCAGTTGTGAGTTGTGAGACAGATTGAATTATTATATTAAACTATTTCATTATTTTTACTTCCTTTTACTACTATAAAGGAAGTATTGGATTCACCCCAAAAATTCGAAATTGAGTTTTCAACAGATCTTCACGTTTTAGAGTCCCCTGATCCCAAAAAACATATTTTTTTTCATTGGTCTGTCTGTCTGTCTGTGTGTCTGTCTGTCTGTGTGTGTGTCTGTGAACAGAATATCTCAAAAACGAAAAGAGGTATGGCATTGAAACTTCATATATAAGTTTTGTGTACTATGTAGATGAGACAGCAAGCTTTTGAAGAAAATCGCATAACCGGAAGTAGGTGTTTACTCTTGTGATTTTTCAGTTTTTTTCGATTTTTTCAAAAACGGCTCTAACGATTTTTTTTTAATTTTACATTTTTCTTACATTTTTAATGTGTATTGATGTGAGATAGGTGATTTTCCAGTTGAATACTTCTAAAGTGGGTTTCTTTTGTTTTTTTTTTCTATTTTTTTTATTAACTCCTATTTTAAATAAAACACCCGGTATATTATTACATTTTTGAATTCACCTTAAAATTCTAGAGAAAATTTGTCTCTTCAACTAACACTCGATTTTGTACCGTTTTTGTAGAATTTGTAATTTTTGGAAATTTTTAACAAATGGTTAAAAATTAAAAATGAAATTTTTGACTAATTATAAGATCACTGTAAAAGGAAGTTGTGTGAGTGTATCACACCAGATTTTTTTATTTTTGAAACTTTGCCGTTCATCACAGCCTTAGATTTTTTGGCAAAATACAGCTATCAGGTATAGACTACAATGTAGTATTTTACAAAGTGGCGTCAGCAACAGCCTCTTACAATTTTCAACATTCTATTGGAACATCTAGCTTAAAATTATATAAGAATTCTCAGAAATATGGCATTGACTTTGTGGAGCGTTTTCCTCTGATTTTCATCTTCGACCATTACTTTAAGAAATTTTATCACCTCACTACTTTTGAAAATCTTTGAAAATTTCCGCAATAGATAAGAACACAGTTTAATTTAATTTTGAAATACACAATTACATTTTAAACGTCAACTGTCAAACCGCTGTCAAAATCAGTAAATTTCTCAACAGTGAAGTAAGTTGCAGGTATACTATTCGTCCTAAAATCAAAAGTTTATAGCTCTGAAAAAGCGTTGAAGATCGATCCTTAACGATGAATCTTACAAAATAACATGTTTGTCCAAATCGTTCGCAACATCGTAATTGAAGCTCCGAACGATTATAGTTAGCCAACGAATCGTACCAGCTGAGACACCTGAGCCTTAAGATAGAAGATATAAACATAAGAATAGTAGAGACCCTTAAATACCTAGGAGTCCACTTCCACAGAATCTAACAATGTCGTCCCACATACTACAGGTAGCTAGAAAAGCGGAGCTAACGTCAACAGCAATTTCAAGGACAATGAAAAACACTTTTGGTCCAAAATATGGAAAGCGTAAAATACTGGCATCGGTGGTTTCCTCAATTATCTTATATGCTGCTCCGGCGTGGGAAGAAATCATCAAGAAAAAGAAGTATGCCGCGATACTAGAGAAAGCGCAAAGAAAGACGCTTGTTGGAGTAACGTCGTCCTATAGGACGGCCCCGACGGAGGCGCTACATGTACTGGCCGCTATCCCCCCAATAACTGAACTGGTTGAAGAAAGATGCGCTATGTTCCGCGAGAAAGAACATATTACAAAGGCCCAACTTCGGCAGGAGACATTACGTCGCTGGCAAGCCCGGTGGGATAGTCATCAAAAAACATCTGCCTGGACTAAAAAACTCATACCTCAGTTACACGTGTAGAATATGCAATCCACTGATAAGATAAGCGCTTCTTGCAGCCTTATCGCATGTTACGTGTAATTAACAGTTTTTGCTTGCACTTATGTGACTGGGAAATAATCAGTTGCTTTTTCGCTAGCTTAAGACAAACATCGCTTAAGTAATAGTGATTTTGTAATTCCGTGTATGTAGGTTAAATAAATATTTTTAAAAACTTATTTTTTTGCCTACAACACGTCACTGGCGCAGTCTTGTGGATTTTCGGAAGTCAAGACAAAAATCGCTTGTACTTGTGTATTAACACTTTATCCGAAACACCCGCATCCCAAATTCTACGGGCGTCTAACATCGAGGCAGCCAAGTAGACAGCACCCCGGGCTCTGGAAGACAGCATCGCGGAAGGAGACCTGAAAAGTCACCGGACGACCCTCTAACATCGAGGAAGTCGACCAATATCAACCACGGACTCTGAAAGACAGCATCGCGGAAGGAGACCGTAACAGCCCCCAGGACAACCCTCCAACATCGAGGAAGTTGGCCAGGCATCACCCCCCGGGCTCTGGAGGACAGCATCGCTGAAGGAGACCCCCAAGCAATCTGGAAGGCCCTCCGAACGTTGAGTACGCCTATACCAGGTATTCACATTCAGGACCACTGGGCCGGCCCTCTGAAAATCGAGAAGCCGACGCCGCAGGTTCAACTAGGACAACGCACCAGACAAGCATCGCTGGGACATCCGTTGCCGCATTGCGATAACCATGAAACTCGCACACATCAAGTTTTCAATGTAAGCGAATTTTAATCTTGCAACCGCTTTTAAGAATTATAAATTTACGCTTTATGCTTAAATAAACTAACCGTAGCTCATTTTGGAGCATAAGATTAATTTGTTATGTAAAAATCAATATTTAGACTTAAGGCAACTAATAACAGAATTCGATTCATTAGTTAACAGATTCTCAGGAGAATTGTTAAGAATAATCGCTTTCGTTATTAGAGATTGCACCTTAAAATAAAGATATAAAAATCAACAGCCCCGTTTCGCAAGAAACAATAATATTACGACGTTAGAATTAGAATATACATTAATTTTGTAAAATCCTTAGTACGGATTTATTTAAGAATTTTGTGACTAACAATTTATGTCAGTCGACGAACTAGTAGAACAAATAGATAGGCTGCAGATTTCTGAAAATAATCCAGCTCGACAAAACGTAGCAATGGCCAATCAACCCCAAGATCAACCCCAGCTACAACCTCAGCCATTACCAATTTTCCCACCTGGATTTCATCCTAGTCTTTTGAATAACATTGGAGAATATGACGGTAACCCTACAACTTTGGTTAAATGGATCAAACAAACAGGAATAATTATTGACCAATTTTCATCACCGGATAATCGAGCATACGTTAACCATCTTTTAATATCGACGGCACTATCAAGATTGACGGGAGCCGCAGAAGCAGTCACTTTAGGACAAAATATAACTACTTGGAGAGAACTTAAGGATAAATTAAAAACCAGCTTCGGTGACAACCGTTCCGAAGACGCATTATTGCAAGAATTAACGAATTTATACCAAAGAACCGAAGATGCATTAGAATTCTACGACAAATGCATGCGTCTAAAGACATCTTTACTTTCACATTTAATTATGAACGAAGCCGATCCTGAAGCTATTCGAATAAAAACCGAAATGTATACAAGTCTAACAAGAAATCAATTTTTGACTGGTTTGAAGGCAGATTTAAGCCGCTACATTAGATCAAGAAATCCTAAAACTATAGAGGAAGCATTAAAAATTATTCTGGAAGAACGCGATATCGAAAACCGAAGAGCACAACTAGCAGCATTTCATAAACCTATGCACAGAACGCCCATTCAAAAACCAAGTAACTTTTCTTCACACAACGCATACAGCTACTCTCGAATGCCGTCTGTGTCACCAAATTGGCGATACCTACCATCACAACCATCGAATCTGCAATATAGACCACCGCTACAACCTCAAAATTATTTAAGGACACCTACCCAGCGTTTACCAGCTGCACCACCAGCGCAATTTTCAAGATTTCCACGACAACCAATTAATATACATACGAAACCAAATCCTCGCCAATCGAACGTATTTAAACCCACAGGAACAATACCAAAAGAAAAACCCACGCCAATGGAAACATCGACTATACACAGAAGACCAACCAACATCCAAAATCGCTCTTATCTGAATCAGCCAAATTATATCCGCCAATCAAATCAACCACGAAATTTCATCTCAACGGAATTATTTCATACAGAAGAAAACGGATGCTTCGAACCTCCAGAAAACTTTGATTATTACCAAGGCGAATATGACCAGGAAGAATATCAAGAATTTGAACCAGAAGATGAATATACACAGGAAATCGAAGAGGTTGAAGATAACGTAAATTTTCCAGTACCAGCCTCGGAGAATTAATACCCCTCTACAATCACGACAACCCCACACTTCCATATGTACAAATACCTGAAACGGACTATAAACTAATGATTGACACAGGAAGCGCAAGAACATTAATTAAACCTGAATTCATTTATCAACACTTTCCTGAAGATGTTATTGAAAAGCCATTCGAAATTGTAACATCACATGGTAGGACCTATCACAATGAAGTAGCCAATATTCCTATACTTTCGATGTTCAACGAAGAAGGAACTCACGAAGTCTACCTTTATAATTTTCATGAAAATTACGTAGGACTCATTGGAAGCGATCTACTCAACGAAATTGGAGCAAACATCAATTACCGAAATCAGTGTATAGAAACTGATAAAGCAAACATTCCTTTTCTTTTACCAAATAAATTAAATACATCTATTTCTAAGAAAAGGCCAAATCCAAATTTATTCACCCAGAAAGAAAATGTAATATCTACAGTAAAAATCCCACCAAGAACGGAAATGAAGATTAAACTGCCAACTAAAGCGCCCAATGGTATTAAAATTTGTGAAAGGCAAGATTATGGACACGGTGTATCGACTCCAAATGCTGTCGTAAAAGTTCATAATAATTACTTTTACACAACTGCAATAAATACATCGGAGAAAGAAGTAAACTTTGATACCACAAAGTTGATGAATTTAGAAGATCTCGAACCACATGAAACGGTTCCGTTAAATTTTACATCCACTGACAATAAAAACAAAAATATGCTATTAAATGAGAACCTCAAAAATAATTTACGTGTAGACCACCTTAATGAGGAAGAACAAACCTTACTGAGTGGACTTTGTTATGAATACAAAGACATTTTTCACCATCCCGATATACCATTGACCTCCACCAATTTAATTCGGCACCATATTAGAACCAAAACCAACGATCCAATTTTTACGAAAACATACAGGTATCCACAGGTTCACAGAAAAGAAGTTCAAGAACAAATTGGAAAAATGTTAGAGCAGAAAATAATAGAACCTAGTGAATCGCCGTATAATTTCCCAATATGGATTGTCCCCAAAAAGATGGACGCAAGTGGCCGCCAAAAATGGCGAATAGTTGTCGATTATCGACGGTTAAATGATCAAACCATAGAAGACAAGCACCCTCTACCTAATATCGAGGACATTTTAGATAAACTGGGCAGAGCGAATTATTTTACATCCCTCGACTTGGCAAGTGGATTCCACCAGATCGAGATCGAGCCAGAGGATCGTGAAAAAACCGCATTTTCTACCGAAGAGGGACATTACCAGTTTAGGCGTATGGCCATGGGTTTGAAAAACGCTCCTGCCAGTTTTCAGCGATTAATGAACGCAATATTACAAGGACTTACAACTAATCAATGCATGGTGTATCTCGATGACGTTATCATCTACTCTTCATCATTGCAGGAACATATGACCAGATTGAAAAATGTATTCGACAGATTTAGAAAAGCAAACGTTAAGGTACAACTAGACAAAAGTGAATTTTTGAAGAAAAATTTGGAATATTTAGGACATGTCATTACACCTGAGGGAATAAGACCTAACCCCAAAAAGATTCAATGTATCAAAAGCTTCCCGATACCAAAAACAAATAAACAAATTAAATCATTTCTCGGATTACTTGGATACTACAGGAAATTTATTAAAGACTTTTCTAAATTAACGAAACCATTAACTCAGTGTCTCAAGAAAAACAAGAAAATTGTGCATAACCAAGAATTTATTGACGCCTTCGAAAAATCTAAAAACATCCTGATGAATGAACCACTTCTTACTCATCCCGATTTTAACCAACCGTTTGAGCTGACTACGGACGCATCCAACGTTGCAATAGGTGCTATATTAAGCCAAAAAGACAAACCCATTGCGTATGCTAGCCGTACTCTAAACGAAACTGAACAAAAATACTCCACTATTGAGAGGGAACTCTTAGCAATTGTGTGGGCTACAAAGCATTTTCGTCCATACCTTTTCGGAACAAAATTCACCCTATTTACTGATCATCGACCTTTAGTTTGGTTACGGAACTTAAAAGAACCGAATAGCAAATTAACGAGATGGAGTTTGAAACTGGAAGAATTCGATTTTGAAGTTAAATATAAGAAAGGCCAGAAAAATTCAAATGCCGATGCCTTATCTCGGATCCATATTAATCCAATCACGTCAAGCATTCAAGATCAAACTTCGTGTATTGTACACGCAGATGAGGAAATCGAACAACTGCTTAGAGATTTAGAACCACTGAAAACACCGGAACCAACAACAAATTCTCAACAATTTACTCGTGCAGTAACACCCCCAGATTACGACAATTTAATCGACACAACAATTATTAATTTGGATTTAAGTCAGCCAAGAAACGAACCAAGCAATCTCACTCAGCACTCGCAAGAGGAGTCTACAGCAACCGTATCTATTTGCGAAAAACCGTTGGAAACTCACCAATCTCAGATATTATTTGTGAAAAGTGCAACCGCAAATATTGAAATCAAACGTAAAACTATTGAAGGTCACATACAACTGACAGTGCCCATCAATAAAAACATTTTGGAACAACAATTTGAAAAACTTATAAAAGAATACTGTATGGCTAAGGCAAAGTATTATTGCATATTTCCAGAAGAAGAAATTTACAGAGCATTTTGCAGATATATTACCAGAGTATCGAATGATGATACCCCAAAGTTTTATGCTTGCACCTCGCAAGTAATGCATCTTACCGATACCGAAGAAAAACTAAACCAAATAATTTCACAACATGAAGGGAAAACAAATCATAGAGGAGTAGAGGAAACTTTGGCAAAACTAAAAAGGAAATATTTTTGGAAAAATATGAAAAATGATATAAGCACGTATATCAATAACTGTGAAGCGTGTAAAAGACAGAAATATAATAGAAACCCAATAAAAAATCCATTTTGTTTAACCGAAACAGCAAGTAAGCCTTTTAACACATTACATTTGGACATCTTCTACGTAGAAAATCACATGTTTTTAACAATTTTGGACCAATTTTCGAGATTCGTGCAGGCTTATGAAATTAAATCCCGAAATAATGTAGAACTTTCTGAGAAAATATTGGACCACTTCACAAAATATGGAGTTCCAGCAAATATTGTAGCAGATGGCGAATTTAACAAACATGTTTTAAAACATCTATTTGAAATGCATAAAATTTCTTTCCATGTAACTACACCTGGACATCACGAGTCCAACAGCCTTTTAGAACGCACACATTCCACATTATTGGAACACTACCGAATATTAAAAGAAACTCACCCTCAAGAAATACCAGCAGTTAGAATGCAATATGCAATTTTAGGGTATAATAATGCAATACATTCAGCACTAGGATACACTCCTAGGGAAATATTATTTGGACATACAGATTCCAGAAACCCATACGACCTCGATTATACCGCTAAATTTTACGGAAACTATATTGCTGCTCATAGGGAAAAATTAAATTACCTTTACGAAGCGATTAACGCCGAAAAGCAAAAAAAGAAAGAAAAGGTCATCACCCGAAGAAACAAGTCGAGAAAACAGCATAATTTGCAACTAGGTATGACAGTCTATCTAAAAAATCAAGAAACAAGAGGCAAACATCAACCCCAGTTTAGTGGACCCTACAGAATTATGGAAATATCTCAGCATAACGTCTGTAGATTAAAAGATTTAAAATCAAAAAGGGAACGAAAAGCTCACGTTAACGAGTTACTTTCTATTCCAGAATCCTGTGCTACGCAACAGTTAGCCTGTCCGAGCATGTAACCATAAAAGATTTGTCGACCAACCCCGGAATATACCCCTTGGAACTAGGACCCACTTTGATTCAAACGTCCACCTGGACTCTCGTTGTACAAAATAATTACGAATCTTTATTAGGCGAATTCAGCTACCTCAAGCAAAATTCTAAGGCACTTAATTATATTCTTCGTACCACGAAAATACCAGAATCCAACCGAAAGGACTACTACGGCACTCGAAATTACTCAAATTACGAATATTCCAATTATCTTAACATAATCAATACGTTGGTAATCGAAAATGAAAACTTAATTCAACATTTGTTTCCTACACACCGAAATAGAAGAGGAGCAATTGATGGTTTGGGAACACTTATTAAATTTGTAACCGGCAACCTAGATGCGGAAGATGGCAAACGATACGAAGCAATGATAAAAGATATACAAGAAACCTCCGAAAAACAAGGAAAAATTATGGAACATCAGGCGTGTCTACTCGAAACAACAATCGAAAAATTTAACGAAACTATCAGAGATTTGTATTCAAATCAAGAATTTATTACAACCAAACTAAACGAAATGCGATTTTCATTACAGAAAGAAAGCAGACAAAATTCAGAAATAATAAACACCCATGCAGTAATGAATCAGATAATATCACTGTTGCAACTTATTTTAATAAAATTAAAAGAACTGCAGACCGCTCTTGTATTTGCTAAAACAAACGATTTACACCCAGCTTTAATAGGAGATGAAGACCTAATCAACGGACTGCATTTGATCGAAAATAAATTACTAACAGAGGCTCAAGAAAATCGAGTTAGAAAACAATTGTCTTTGCCGTATCCTGTCGACAGAATCCACATTTCGAGTTACGAAAAAATTATTAGTATAAAAATCTACCAGATTAAAAACAAAGTGACATTTCTCCTGGAAGTACCCCTCGTCACGGAAACCAAATATCTAAGATTTAAATTAATTCCTATCCCTATTTATTCCAATAGTAAATTTCACATGATTCTACCACATTTTGAACAAATTATTCATTCCGAAAAGAATAGTATACCTGTAAAAGATAATCAATGTTTGGAAATAAAACAACAATCTTACTTTTGTAAAGAATCAGCGCCACTCGTGATTCCTAATGAGTTGTTATGTGAAACTCAATTACTGTCTTTTATAAATAATAAGACTTGCAATGTGTACTATTTTGAGTTAGAGGACTATAAAGTGATTCGTATAAGACACAATCAATGGATTATTACTTCACCGCACCCAATTGTTGCTACCATACGTTGTAACGATAATGAGTATAAGCAACAATTAATAGGAACTAGTTTAGTCACTATACCTAGCTTTTGTTTAGTTATTATACAAGATAAGGAACTCTTAATTAATCATCATATTAGTTTAATTATTAAGGATAGTTATTTTCCACGCATAGACGCTCTCGATCAAAATTCAATAACTAAGTATGAAATAAGTAAAGTTCAATTGAAACATGTTAACCTGCATGACTTGCAATCTGTAAAAGACGAATTAAAATTAATTCCTAAGGACATTCAAAATATTCATAGAACACATTATTTATCTATGGGATCGATGAGTATTAGCTTGCTTATATGTGTAATTATAACAATTATTGTATTTGTATTGATTTGTAAACGTAAACTCCTTTACGAAAAGATCATTCGCAATATTAACAAAACAAAAGATATTGAACTAAGAATTATGAGCAATCAAGGGCAATTGGCCCAACTTAACGAAAATCTAAATTAAGAAAATTAAAAACTTTCCAAATTTATATTTCCGATCTCATCGGGGAGGAGTTACACGTGTAGAATATGCAATCCACTGATAAGATAAGCGCTTCTTGCAGCCTTATCGCATGTTACGTGTAATTAACAGTTTTTGCTTGCACTTATGTGACTGGGAAATAATCAGTTGCTTTTTCGCTAGCTTAAGACAAACATCGCTTAAGTAATAGTGATTTTGTAATTCCGTGTATGTAGGTTAAATAAATATTTTTAAAAACTTATTTTTTTGCCTACAACACGTCACTCCTCGCTTAGAATATTGGGTAACTAGAAGGCATGGAAATGTGGAGTATTACCTTACACAAGAGTTCCGCGTGTAACGAGCTCGAGAACGGTTGTGTTTGAGTTTCTTCCGTTAAGTGCGTAGCTGATCCAGTACTTCTTTGATTATTATCATTTTACCTACCAATTAGCAATCAGCTCCACATTACTGAAAGTGGAACGAGTGAGTTCGACGCGTAGTACAGTAAAATTGTCGGAAAATACCCCGTCACCTTAAAAAAATTGGCCGCGGCGATTCCTTTTGCCCAGTGGTTTAGGGTCATTAGACAAGTGTAAAACCAAAAAGGCGTCACCCCACCCCTTGCCAAACAGCCGCCATCTTGATAACAATTGAATTTGTTTTTTCTCGCGATCCATTGGTCGCACAGAAAAAGTTATTGAACAAAAAATGTTGGAAATAAAATTCTACATATTTTTGATCTTTGCCGCGATACCGAAAAGTTGGTACTTCAAACAATAGAGGGCAACAGAGTTACCAAAAATCTGTTTCCGCGATTCTAGCTCTGTGGGGGTGGTTTTTTTCTGAAAATTGCGAATGTGAAAGTTGCAGTGCTTGAAAAAATATGCACGAATCTCTTTTAATAATGGGATTGAATTAAATAATCTCCGAGTGACAGCTCTTCAAAGTCCGCGCAGCGTGGGATATGTACGATATATTCCGGCGCAGCGAAGTAACCATTTCTCTTTTGAGAGATAAAATCGTCACGTCACTCAAGTAGTTTCAATGTGAATAGGTTTTCACAACTTATAGAAATTCTACACATTTTTGGTCATTGCCGCGATACCGAGAAATTGGTATAGGTAAAAGAAATTAAAATGATGGGAAAGGAGTATATGAGCCCAGAATGATATCATTTGGCTTAGATCCGCAAAGCTCTTAAATTTGCTGGTGAAATATTTATTATATAATATGATAATTGCAATTGTTTGTAAATTTTGCCACAGGAATGACCAAAATTCAACAAACTCACAATTATTGCTTTACCACGTGCCATTTCTGCAAAAATAATACAGACACCCGACTGTCTATATGTTATTAAACAACAAACAGCTTGTTTCACTTCAACTAAAACATGCTACGGTGAACGAAATTATATTTTGATCGTTTGGGCCAAATGAAATGAATCGGTAATTTATTTTATTTAATTTTGACAGTTTAAAGTGACATTATTAACTCCATAACCTTCATAAACAGTCTATGATTCACAAGTGAAATAAAAGTGTTTTAATTCACTAGAGAATTAAAAATATTTAATTCACTAGGGAACATATTTTTATTATTTACAAATATTTACATTCAATTATTCTTTCTCTTTGTAGTGTGTAATATATAATTACTAAAATTTAGATCAAATCGACAATGAATGGGCAAATTTATATCTTAGTTTGAATATTTTTTAAATTTTGTATTAAAAATTTCGTCAAAATTGAATAAAAACATATATACGCCGCGTGAATTAAAAATTTATTAACTCAAAGATATGATCTCACTCGCACTACGTGCTCGTGAGCTCAACATCTTTTTGTGAATAAACATATATTCAATTCACTTGGTGTATAATATTTATTAAAGTTAGTGTTTCCCGACTACTTTTTGTAATTTGTTATTGTTAAAGCTGTTATAATACTGCTAAATACGTCTACAATCACGATGTAGGAATATTGACCAAGAATATTTTCTTTTGTGGGTACAAAATAAAGATACCTGAAAAATCTTAACTGTACCAAATGATTTGATTCTGGGCTCGTATATTGAAAGTAATTTCTTTTTGCATAAACCCTAAGATATATTGTAGTCTACTCAGACACGTTTTATTTTTTTTTTTGGAGCTGTTTCTTCGTCTTGGTTTGGAGCCTCGGATACAACCGAGTCATTATCGACCATGATAGAGATGTTGCTAAAACTTTTATTCAAAAAAGAGCTCACAATTTTTTACAAACGCAATGTGAAAAATTCTTGGAAAAAATCCTTGAATACGATTGCGAGTGCTGTTTCATGATTGTATTCTGATTAAAAATGGATAATAGTACAAGCGATAATGGTTTTCTTTATGTTAACCAAATGGCAGACATGGCATCTCGTTAGTTATAATAAGTGCGGGATATAAATAATTTACATCTCTCCACTTCTCCGCGCTACGCGGACTTTGAATGGCTGTCACTCGGAGACTATTTAAATCAATCACATTATTAAAAGAGATTCGTGTATATTTTTTCAAGCACTATAACTTTCACATTCGCAATTATCGGAAAAAAATCACCCCCACAGCGCTAGAATGGAGGAAACAGATTTTTGGTAACTTTGTCGCCCTCTACCGTTTTAAATACCAACTTCTCGGTATCACGGCACGGATGAAAAATGTGTAGAATTTTATTTCCAATATTTTTTGTTCAATAACTTTTGCTGTGCGACCAATGAATCGCGAGAAAAAACAAATTCAACGGTTATCAAGATGGCGGCTGTTTGGAAAGGGGTGGGGTGACGCCTTTTTGGTTTTAGACTTGTCTAATGACCCTAAACCACTGGGCAAGAGGAATCGCCGCGGCCAATTTTTTTAAGGTAAAACGACAATTTTACTGTACTAGCGCTGCAATCAGGAGATTGCAGAGCAGTGCCCTATCTAACAAAGATAGCAGTTCTACACGAGACTTGTAGTCCAGTCGTTGAAGGTAAAAATATGCTATTACCTCAGAATTCTTTGAACCTTGACTGATTGACGAGAAATTTGGTGAGTGGTTAGGGGATGGCTCAAGGAGAAAAAGTGACATAGCGCCGATGTGCGCTTTTACCCTGAGAGTGGATGCCACCCCTTCTCGAAGGTGGAAATTGTTCACTCAAAATAACCCCGGAAATGGATAGAGGGACAAATTCTAAGTAAAAAATGTTCTATATAGTTTTTTCGATAAATCGATATTTTTCGAGCTATTCCCGATTGAAGACTTAGATTTTTCGTGATAAAAATGCATGTTTTTGGACGGTTTTTCGCGTATAAGTCGAAAACTTCGCGTTCTATCAAATAAGTTGTAATAACCAAAAATGAAGCTTAGAAAACAGCAAAGAGATTGGTTGTTTTATGAATATTCTAGGACCAAAATAAAAGAAGTTACGGCTCGTTGAAGAAAATTTTTTTACAACAACTTGGTTCGAAGTAATCAACGTTAATTAACGAAAAACCGATGCATTTTTCGGGAAAAACTTATAGAACATTTTTTGTAGTGATTGAAAAGACCTTTAAAATGAGCACTGTTAAAAGTCGATTGAATTATAACTAAGCCAGTTACGTTGCAAAAACGGTGGGCTACTCGAATTTTTGAAAAAAAAAATGAGCGCTAAAGCCCCAGGCATTCCACCAGAATTAATATTGACCATTAACCCTTTACAAATTACTTTATTTTAGTATTATTCATGTAATCCAAAAGTTTTTTGACATGCTCAGACTTTGCATATTCAAAAAGTAAAGGGTTGAAGGGCTCGGGAGGGGTGGTGCGAGCACTATAATGAAAACTTCTAACATTTATATCTCTGTTATTTTTTTTCCTACAGAAATAAACAAAAAACTAAAATGTTCGTTAAGAAAAAAATACACATTTTTGTACTATATTATTTTTTACGTTTTTTTCTTTAGTTTTAAGTATTTTCAAAATAAGGTATTTTTTTAAGAAATTTGAAAAATACGTTTTCCATTTTCATCATATTTTTTTCGAAAAATACGCATTCTAACCCGCCCAAACTTTTGGACTACATAAGTAATACTAAAATAAAGTAATTTGTAAAGGGATAATGGTCAATATCAATTCTAGTGGAATGGCTGGGGTTTTATCGCTCATTTTTTTTTCAAAAATTCGAGTTGCTCACCGTTTTTGCATCGTAACTCGCTTAGTTATAATGCAATCGACTTTTAACAGTGCCCATTTTAAAGGACTTTTTAATCACTACAAAAAATGTTCTATAAGTTTTTCCCGAAAAATGCATCGGTTTTTCGTTAATTAACATTGATTACTTAGCACCAAGTTGTTGTAAAAAAAATCTTCTTCAACGAGCCATAACTTCTTTTATTTTGGATCTAGAGCATTCATAAAAAAAACAATCTCTTTCCTGTTTTATAAGCTTCATTTTTGGTTATTACAACTTATTTGATAGAACGCGAAGTTTTCGACTTATTCGCGAAAACCGTCCAAAAACATATATTTTTATAACAAAAAATCTAAGTTTTCTATCACGAGTAGCTCGAAAAATATCGATCTATCGAAAAAACTATATAGAACATTTTTTACTTAGAATTTGCACCTCTATCCATTTCCGGAGTTATTTTGAGTGAACACATTTCCACCCCCGAGAAGAGGTGGGATCCACTCTCAGGGTAAAAGCGCACGTCGGCGCTATGTCACTTTTGCTCCTTGAGCCATCCCCTAACCACTCACCAAATTTCACGTCAATCGGTCAAGGTTCAAAGAATTCGGACCGGAAAACCTTCAACGACTGGACTATTGTTTATAAATACTAAAGTGCACACATAAATATGACTGATACAAATAAATTTCTGTTCAGACCTCCGAACATAGTTTATAAGACGAACGATGTTACCGCAAATTCAACTACAATGGAATGCCAAGAAATCACAGATAACGACACAAATAACCTCAAACGACCTCTAAGCTCACCAGATGACAGCGACTTTAATAAACGGTATTTATTTAACACTTCCACTTTAATCTCCCAAAATAAATTCCACGCTCTACAATCGGAGAATGAAACAAATTCCTCACAAGCAACTGCTTCCACTTCAAACAACGCTACTGAAAAACCTAAGGTTCCACCGATATTCATACCCAAAGGCACAAACTATCAAAACATAGTTACGGATATTAAATCTACCATTACAGAACCATTCACCACCAACTATAAAGGTAAGGAATTAAAAATTAATTTGACTAGCATAGACGACTACAGAAAACTTACTAAGTTTTATGATGAACATAAAGTTCATTATTATACATACAGGAACCCTGAAAATTCTAACATCTCTGCAATCATTCGAAATGTTCCTATCTCCATAACGGAAGGAGAGATTAAGACTGAATTAGAACACTTAAACTTCCCAGTAATTAAAGCCACGCGACTTTTGAACCGAAATAAGGTTCCTATGCCGATAGTTGCTATTGAACTAACCAAAAATGAGAAAACAAATGATATATTCAACCTGAATAGACTACTATATTGCGTAGTAGCCATTGAACCCAGACGCAAGAACAATGATATCCCTCAGTGCACCAACTGCCAATTGGTGGGGCACACTAAAAACTATTGTCATTTATCTCCAAGATGCGTGAAATGCACCGGAAATCACCATTACTCACAATGTCAAAAAAAGCGAGACACTGATTCTCCCAAATGCGTAAACTGCGGTGGGGTACATACAGCTAACTATAGAGGATGTCCATACATCATATCTCACCCGGTAGCCAGACCATTAAACCCTAACGCGATAAGAGGGAAAATTACGTCTAATACAACATACGCATCAGCCCTGTGCCACAATCCCCATGCTCCCAATCTACATATTCCTAACCAAAATAATCAAAAATCAACAAATCAAAACTTCTTTGTGACTAACATCCTCCAATCTATTATCGAAATAATTACACCGCACCTAGAACAAATTAAAGAATTTATCTTATCCCTGATTCCAATGTTATTTCAAAATGGCAGCAAATAATCGAATCCCTATAGACAAGTTAACCCTCTTAAATTGAAACGCCAATGGCATTAAAAACCAACGATCAATTCTTATTTCATTCCTATCCAGACACAATATAGATATTACATGCATCACTGAAACTCACCTTATTCTAAACGAAAAATTCACGTTACCGGGATATCATATATACCGGAAAGACAGACCAACAGAGGTTGGGTGGGGAGGTAGCGCAATATTAATTAAAAAAAACATAGCTGTTTCTCCAATCACTCTGGAGAACATACACTTTCTAGAAGCTGTTGCTATCAGCATAACAGTAAATGAAAACTCAACTCTCCGAATCGTATCAGCTTACAAACCACCTAATAGTCAACTCAGCCAAAACGAACTCAACCAAATTTTTGAAAACCAACATCCCACGCTCCTTGCAGGAGACCTCAATTGTAAACATACTAACTGGGGATGCAGAGTGACTAACCCCAATGGGATAAAACTTAATAACTTTGCTTCTCAACTGGCACTACAAGTGGCTGCACCCGCTGAATATACTTACTTTCCATATCGATACAACCAACTACCAGATATACTTGACATCATTTTACACAAAAACCTAACTCTACCAATTACTCAGACAGTACTCACGGAACTCGATTCTGATCATCGGCCAGTATTGTTCACCCTCAGTTGTTTACCCTATAACTACCCACACCTCCCAAGATTAATTAACGGACCCATCGACTGGGATAAGTTCCGATCTACTATGGATAATCAGCTAACTTGCCCCACCAACTTAGATTCACATGAGGACATCGATAACGCGGTGATATTGTTCAAAGATGTAATTACGTCAGCAACTCAACAAGCTACTAAAACCACTCGAATACAGCGACACCGATTTGACCAAACTCCTCCCTCACACATACAACAATTAATAAGAGATAAACACACAGCACGTAGACAGTGGCAAAGGACTCGAAATCCAGCAATTAAGACCCAACTAAACAGGCTTATCAGGCTTGTAAAAACCGAATTAGACCAATTTAGAATTTCGTCCTACCAAAACTACATCGAATCTCTTGATCCTGGCGATCCCAACATGTGGAGGGCCACCAAAAGGATACTAAAACAACCAACGTTAATCCCACAACTCCGGTATGATGGTCGTACATATTCAGAAGATTCCGGCAAATGCGAGATCTTCGCAGAGCAGCTGGAAAAAACGTTTACCACTCCATCTACTCAATCTGATACTAATTATCCCGATCAACTCGAATTAAACAAAGATGTTCCTTCTAATATAACACCCACTGATCCAATATCGCCATCTGAAGTTAAATCGTATATTAATAAACTGAAATTCAAAAAAGCTCCAGGAATGGATCTTATACCCAACTTGGTACTTAAAAACTTACCAAACAAATCCATCTGCTATCTAACAGCGATATTCAATGCATGCTTGAGATGTGGATACTTTCCTATTGCTTGGAAAAGAGCAATAATTTTGATGATACCAAAACCTGGCAAGCAGCACGATAATCCTGCGAATTATCGCCCAATCAGCTTGTTATCTACACTCTCAAAACTGTTAGAACGAGTAATACAGTCACGGTTAAGCAAATTCTTGGAGACTAACAACGTTATTCCGGAATTTCAGTTTGGCTTTAGAAACTCCCACTCATCAATTCACCAGATTCTAAGACTCACGAAACTAGTAGAAGAAGGCTTCGAAAGAAAAATGCACACACTCATCGCATTCGTAGACATAGCACAAGCTTTTGACCGGATCTGGATTGATGGGCTTATCCACAAAATAATAATGACGAATATTCCGCCATATTTACTGCAGATATTAATCTCATTCTTATCCGACAGGACTTTTCAAGTAAGAATTAATTCCTTTACTTCTTCAATTCGTCAGATCAATGCAGGTGTTCCTCAAGGTTCAATCCTAGGGCCCACACTATTTAATATATTCATGTCCGACATTCCTTCCCTACCCGGTTCAAGCCTAGCTATGTACGCCGACGACACAGCCATTATCGTACAAGATCATGATATTATTAATGCAGCCTCTAATCTCCAAGAAAACCTAAACCAACTAAACTTATGGTTTAACAAATGGAGGATCACTTTAAACGCCAACAAATGTGAAGCAAAAATCTTTACGCTTCGCCGACCTTTAGATCCCCCAAACTTATTTCTCAACAACTCTAAGATACAATGGAACCCAAAGGACAGTGCTGTGCGATATCTTGGTATATACTTAGATAGAAAGCTAAACTGGAATCTACACGTTAATAAAAAGCTATCTGAATCATACGCAAGGCTGAGTATGCTATACCCCATAATCAACAAAAAATCTCCCCTTAAAATTAAATGTGGTATCTTAATCTATACGTCCTTGATAAGACCTTTATTTACCTACGGATGCAGCGTTTGGAGTGCTACTTCTAAGACCAACCTGAACAAGCTCCAAGTTATTCAAAATAAAGTACTGAGAATGATAACCAATGCAGAATGGTTCGTCAGAAACTCACAGTTGCACAGGGAGACCGGCATCTCAACGATTCAACAGCACATCAAAAAAATATCAAGAAAATTTTAGGACAACATAAACCAATGCGACGGTGCAAAATTCTATAACCTAGGTAAAAGAACAGTGCACACCAGATTGAAAAGAAAATTACCAATAGATCTACTAAGTAGTGACAGTGAATAAATCTTTAAACAATAACAAAACAGTCTAGTTAACTCTTACGTGGTGAACCTCTAAACAATGATATAAGTTATGTCAAATGAACCTAGTGAGTAATGCGCGTAGTTCGAAAAAACTATGAATAAACTCTGCCGTGAATAGCAGTTTATGCTGGACTGGCATTATACAAATTAAAAAAAAAAAACCTTACACAAATACTCACAGGACATGGTAATTTTAGACAGTATCTGTACAGAATGAAGATTATGGAAACTGAAAACTGCTTGCATTGTGATCAGGTTGATAGTCCGGAACATGTGTTATTTCACTGCATACGTTTCTACCGGCAACGTATGGAAGTAGAAGCTAAAATAGGTCAGGAATTAACGGTAGCTAAGATGATCCAACACATGGTCAGCTCAGAGGAGAAATGGAACTATATACACCGGTTCATAATAGACATTATGAAAATCAAAGAAAGAGAAGAAAAACAGCTGTTCAACTAACAAAACAGGCCCACTAAAATCTTTGTTGGAATAAAAGACATCCTGTTGTAATGGACAACGGCTCCAGGATGTCCTCTTCTGTGCCAAAGGGGGAGGGGTTTTAGTCGGTAGGCACTTGGCTTTCCCACTAGGTGAATCCGACATACCCCGCAAGTACGGGCTAGCGGAAATTTATGAAATTTCCCCTCCTCCGTCAAAAAAAAACGAATCGTACCATAACGATTTTTTATAAAATAGACCACTTAATTTTATAATGTCTGAACGTAACTGTATTCCGCTTTACAAGTAGAATCACACTGCATAAAATTCGATACGACTATATTAAGATAACGCAAATACGTTTAGGCGAGCACCAAATGAAGGTTGTTCATCGCTATCGACAACACGTGCACAATACAAATAAAACTCCTGACCATGTGTTTACCAAGCACCATTAAGCAGTGAAATTAATATTGATAGCCAAGTGACAAGCTAGTAGCGCTTACAAGCGTTATCTGTATTATGGCGGAATTCTACTCATAACTAGGGTTTACCTGAAACGGCCAATTTTTACATACTTCAGAACATGCATCAACTAACTAATATAATATATTCAAAATGGCGGTAATTCACCACATACATTGCTTAATCAATATAACAAATTCAGCTTTGCTCGAAACATCGAAAGGCAGCAATTTAGTTGACGGCTTTGAAGGAAAGACCCAGAATAAATCAGCTTTTAGCTGAACTAAGCTTAGACTGACAGCATAAACCTCGGGCTACGAAAACTGGCCGCCTAGGTTGATAGAAAGATTAATCTCTCTTTCAAGGGTACGTCGATTTATAAGATGGCTGCTAAGTGTTTGACGGCGGGACGATAGATTACCTTAAATATCCGACCAGGAGACGAAATGAAATTCCGCTGCACAATAACTAGACGCAAAACGGAATTTCAGACATATAAAATGTGTTCACATCCTGTTTGCGAGACGTTAGCTGAGTGACTGCCCACGAACTAACTTGAGCCCGAGTGAAGAAATCGGTTGTCCCCTCAAACCCTTCTCCACGTTGAACCGGAATTGAACCCCGAATCGGACATAATAAAAATAACTGACACCATTGCTCAATAGCGGATAATATTTAAACTAGCATGACATGAGTTAAACTGCTTATTTTATAATCACTGTCACCATTTTTTATTTTGTTATGCCCTTATATTCTCAAGGTAAAGGGTATTAATCCAAATATATAATGTTTTAAATAACCCTCGCTGAACTAGTGTTGCTAGTCCACTTTCTTGAAAACCTAAAAAATAGAAAACCCCAAACCAAGGCGGTGTGTAATACCGTTTTATTTATTTCAACTTCATATTCAAGGGACATTCCTGTAGTCACATCAATATTTGCAAATAGCGCTACCACGGCCTTTCTCTTCTCGCGGCCTACGGTTACGTCCTATTGGTTTATTAAGTTGACAAAGAAACCCAGCTGCTGTATTTTAGACTGACACTTCTGAGGTTTATTTGCTACTGGAATGTTCTTTTTACATATTTTCGCTATTCAATCACCTCTTTGCATCTTTTTCTGTCGTGTCCATTTTACTACTTTCTGTATTTACTTATAATTTGCTCCTTACTTCGCTGTTGGTCTGTATGTTACTTATTAATGTGAATACTAAACTGATCTTAACACTTTAATATATTTTATTCTTGGTTAGAACAGACCCAATCACCGTTTTATATCTTTTCTCTTTTGTTTGTATTCTCATGTATTTATATCGCCATGCTGTGTTATTGAGACAAGTGTTATAAAATACTAAATTCAACATGACAGATTTAAAGTAATGGTTGCCAAAGTCACGTAAATACGTCTACACTAAAGTACTACAACTTGACTATCTATTAAATACAAAATACAAACACAAAATCGAAAACACTTAATGAATAAGTAAACTCACTTTACGAATACAAACGTGTAGGGGTGAGTACATAACACCACATTTTACATGCCAAGTACTTCGAAGGATTTGTCTCATTTTATTGCTGCAAGAAACCGCATATGTATAGAGGGTGTTTCATAACGTACGGAGGAGATTGAAACGGTAGCTAAAGGGGACCAAAATAAAGTTGTTTCCTTAATAAACTTTTGACCAAACCCCAACAACAAGAAAGTTGCAGCAAGTTAAAGGTGAATAAATTAACAGGCATTATTTCCAAACCGAGGTAGTAATTTACGTTTTAAGTTCATGCAGGGGATATTATCTTGAGAGTTAACTAAACAATGTTGAGTTAAAAAATTAATAAAAGATAAATAACATAAAAATTACGGTTATTTAAATTTTTCTTTTAAATGCTTAAAAATTGGCGTTAACCGGTAGAGAGCCGCTAACTATTTAATAATAACTAAAAACCAAATAGCAGTCGAAATTTGTTAGAGTGTTAATTCACTGAATGTCAAATTAAGATACATCAGCTATTAAGGGTTTAATTCGACTTAAATGGCTAACTACACTAACGAAGAATATATAGATATGATTATTACGTATGAGGCTGCCGAAGAAAACGCTGCACGTGCAAGATGTATGTATTCGGAAAGATTTTCAGATCGTTATACGCCTTTCGAAAATCCGTTTCTTCTAGTAGTCCAACGCGGAAGAGAGACTAGAAATTTACAACCTAAGAAAGTTCATGGTGGCGGCAGATCAAATCAACATGCGGTGAATGTGGAGGAAGAACTTCTAAAATGGTTGGTGCTGATCCAACTACAAGTACACGCCAAATTTCCCACCAAGTTGGAGTTTCTCCATCCTTTGTTTGGCGCACATCGAGCAGCAATGGTTTGTACCCCTATCATCTGCAAAAGGTGCAAGGACTGACTCCTACGGATTATCCGCGCAGTAGTTTTGCGAATGACTGCTAAATCGCACTAATAGGGAAACAAAATTTCCAATACACGTACTGGTGGTGGATGAATGTTGTTTTATTGGAAATGGTGTTCTCAGCTTCTAAAATTCTCACATATAGGCTAATCAAAATCCGCACGCGATTCGCCAGAGTAGATTGCAGCAGCGTTTTAATTTGAATCTGTGGGCCTGTATTTTAAACAACACCTTAACAGGGCCTTACTAATTACCCAACGCCTCAATGGCCATTCTTATTTGCAGTTTTTGCAAAAATTTCTGCCAGCGTTCTTCAAAGGTATTGCTTTGGATGTGCGCCGTACCGTTTGGTTTATGTATGACGGTTTTCCTTTAGATTTTAGTCATGCTGTACTAGATTACCTCAACACACTCTTCCGTAAAGATGGATCCGTCGGGATGGCTTTATTTCATGGCCCCGATGCAATCTATATCTCAAACCAGTGTACTTTTTCTTATGGGTTTTTATGAAATAATTGGTATATGCCACCGAATGTGATACAATCGACGAATTGCGCCATGGCATCAACGTTTTGCAAACAATGACACTACTTTAAGCATCTTACTGTAATACTTATACTTATACACTAATGTGAGAAATAATACAGAATAGTATTGCCCAGCTATACTTCTTTAGTTTTCTGTTGGTTCTCATTTTGAGTTTATGCTAAAAACTGAAACTAAAGTCCTCCTTTTTGAATTTAATATTAACTATTGCAGAACTTCAAATATACTTAAGAGTAATCCCATGATCTGATATTAACTAGCATTGATAAAAACACTGGAAATTGCCTTATATATAATATTTCTTGGATTTTAACATAAAATAAAACAATTGCAGTTAGAAGAAACTGCAAACAAAGAAACGGCGCGATATTAAATTTTCTATAATTTAATGAAACGAAATTTTAAATGTAATGACAAAGAAAAATATTCCAGGGCATTAATTTTACACCCTGCCCTAGAATACCCCACCCATTGAATGGATCTATTAAAATTAAGAAGAAACAACTTTCTTCAGAAGTTGTTCATGTTTGCGAAATATTGTCTTGCAACTTCTTATGTTTACTTTTAGAGATAAATAATTTTCCTTAAATTTAACGCCATTATTGCATTCTCGAATATAGATAACTAACTAGGCTATAGAAGGCTCAAATTTAAAACATTGTGTAGAAGTTCGTCTTATCATATTCGTCTCCTCCGGCGTACAATTTTGGGAGCACTCCGCTGATCTTAAACGGTTGGGATGGACCACCGCGTGCTGATATCAAAGCAAGAACATGAGCTTGCAGTGAATGAAAAGAATGAGAGACATCAAGCGATCCTCATGTACGGCTTATAGCCGATGTGACTTACGTGTTTCCATTTTCGTGATACCATAGCTGGTAGAAGTAATTTTACGGTCTTAAGAAGCCGGCGTCTCAAAGAGCGCATGGCAAAAACCACGCTATCCCAACTCGAAGTATCGATAAGGATTTGAAACTTCTCATCTTGTTCATTTCTTCGCTATCTACATCATTGTTAAAGAGTAATAAAGATCCTAGATAATTGAATCTACAGACATCTTCGAACTCAAATCACAGTTACACCAAGAACTTCGAAGAGCATCGGAAAACTGGATTCGCCAAGCTCAAATATGCGATGAAGTGCAGGGTCAGTATTTCGAACACCTAATGTGAACGTTTTTGGTATGGTGAATTGATTGTAGCTCACTTAAGCATACAATTCTAATTTATAAAATAACGTTTTCTTTATTTAAAAAGGTATCTTATTTGTACTGTGTGTTTTCATTAGTAATATCCATAGTGAATGCCAAATTGTCGACAATTTTGTCGAGTGATTTAGAATCAATTTGGTATTCAAGAGGGGTATTTTGCAGACCATTTTCCGAACAAAAGTTAACAGGGTCATCTTTCCCCGCTAATTTGGCTAATTTGGCAGCGGTTTCGCCTGATAGTAGGTAGGACCAGTGGGAATATCGTTAATTCATTCATGCGTGTCACTAATTAAACGACGGGGCAATTTGCACTAGTGCAAATTATCGATAATTTGCAATAGTGCAAAATTATTGCATGATTGGGATTTTATTGGATAAATCTCAGAAATTTTAAAGATTTGATTGGTTTAAAGTGTGTGTTGGAAAATAGTCTACATAATTTAAAATTAAACTACCTTAACAGCAAATTATCAGGTGTGGTAAGACATATGTGTCTACGATAACGAAAATGCAATGATATTCTTTCTAATGTTTCGTCATTAATAGCAGTGCTATTCAGTAAGTGGACAATAACTTACAAGAGCTTTATGTTATATTTACGTTATTGGGTTCTGGCCAAGTTTATTAAGAAAATAACTTTATTTTGATCCCCTCTAGCTACCCTTTCAGTCTCCTCCGTGCGTTCTGAAACACCCTGTGTAACTCCAGTGTATAGAAAACTTTCCTTAATCTGTTATCCTTTTGAAAAGTTTATGCACATATGTGACCACATTGTTTTTTATGAAAACATAATTTTTTTACCTCTCAAAATACCTTGAGTAGCTACAAATCAAACGAGTTTACTTGAAGAGGAGTATACAATTTTTAAAGCCGCGTTCGATGTAGTTATAATATAAAATTGCATTGTGTGTAAAATACTCGTTTTTAGTACACGAAAACTTAATATGGAACCATCCCAGGTGCACAAAACTATAACAATGTAACAAATCTTGTAACTTTTATTTGATCAGTTATTTGGAATTGGAATTTCATGAACCATGCATGCATAGCGTCGCCATATACAGCTCTATACGAAGCTGAATAGAAGTACAAATGCTTGCAGATTTAATCACTATCTCCCCTTCGTGTAAGAACAATTCCGAAGTTAAGCTAAATGGCATAAGGCGTGACTGAGTATTGACCCTGTTATATTATCCCTAACATTCGATTCTGCCCTGCTTATGGATATATTCGGAATTAAACGTTTATCTACAGTTCCTTCTTTCTAGTCACAAAAATATGCCAATCTTTTTAAATAAGTTCTATAAAAATTATGCTGCAGGACTGCCGATGTCGCCTATTTTTAAAAAGTGGTTTTTATAATTTGACTGTATAATCACATACCAAACCGATAACTATTTAAAGACGATATACGATTCTATAAATGCACCAAATGCATAGTATTTACTCCATAATCTGTTCTGAAATCGATGCCGTGACCTAGAATCCGAGAATGATTTTCAGCTTAATTGCTCCAAAGCACGGTTCTGGCTTGAGGGCTCACTACCCGAAAGTCCAAAGATGTTTCCAAAGGATTCCTCAAACTTGAGGTGTATCCTTTGTCTGACGTATATTAACTCAGGGATTAATTCTGGTATACGAAAGAAAATACATAGAATTTATTTCTAAGGATCTCTAAGGTTGTGAAACAATTTATCTGTTATTTTTGCAAAAAGAATTCTGGATGAAAAGAAACAAAAATGCAACATGCCAGGGGCACTCAAAGAATATTGCAATTCGGATACAGAAACATCCAGTAGCAATTAGTTTATTATTTCTCAGTCTAGTCTCCCTTAAGCTTAAGCTGAAGCAATTAAATATTTACTTTGCAGATGCACCTCTTTACGCAAAAATGTGATGCTTTGATGGAAATTATACACACTCATCTTGTATAACTGACAGAATAACAAAAGCAGATAAGACAAGTAATTTTTGCAGGCAAACTATATCTTATGTGTCAAACAAGTTGCACGAAAATATAGTTTTGTGGATACCCCCGAATTACAACACACTTTGAATCGTCCTTATAAACATCAGCCTAAAATGTATAATAATTTATTATTCAAAATTGCATTACAAGTCTCTCTTAGACTAAAAAATTAATGAAAGATAAGGTGTTAATTTCGTAGCCTATTGTGTGCATCACAAGTTCACATTTACGGCAAATAGAAATTGGGGAGACTGTGTTAAATAGTTGCCTTCACACCCCAATTGATTTGTCTCAATCAGTAAATAGCAAAATGTCTGTACCAAGATGTATAAGAGAGCCAGCAATATATAGTTAGGTGGGATTTTATTGTTGAACTTAATTAATTATATTCTCACAGAAGAGAAGCACCCTGCGTAAATACAGCACTTTCTTGGAATATGAATACTGTTTACCAAATAGCCAGAATATCCATCAAAATGCTAAGTAGCTCTTTCAAATGCGTGATTTTATGTTATTCTGTTTTTATCCTGAGTTTTATAAAATGACATTAAAGGTTAAAGAAAGCAGGTAGGCGGCAGGTAATGTTTGTGCTCGTAATCGGCAGGTAGTATTTTCTAACCTCACACCCGGACATTGGTTTCATCGGACGCTTTTCGGCCACCATACTAACACCTTTGGTGGTCGTCACCCCTGTGGAAGGGCATTTTTCTTAATGTAAGGGGTTAGGCTAGCCACCTGTTCCGGCAGGGGCTTAAAATGGCTTATAAAACCACAGACTCTCAACCTACATTAAAAGGAGGAAGAAGAAGAAGAAGAAGACATTAAAAATTACCCAATATCAGCATGTACATAAAATAATATTAAATTTACAAAGAAATAGCTGATCTTTTTATAATTTCCCGTTGTTAATTTCCTTATATCTGATACTTCGGGAAACACTGACTTAGGAAAGGGGATTGAATCAAGATAGTATCTAAAAGAACTAAAAGAAATTATTCATGTCACTAAGTGTCATGTTCTATGAAAATTATATACAAACAAAACCAGAGCCGGATTAAGGATATGTGAGGCCCAGGGCAAATTTTTTTAGAGGCCCCATTCCCATTTATGCAGCGGGTGCAAAGGGATCTAAATGACTAGAAACCGCACTAGATTATAACCTTCGAGTCTTTTCGAGGCCCCCGAAATTCGGTGGCCCGGGACTGCAGCCCCCTTAGCCCCCCCCCTACTTAATCCGGCTCTGAACAAATCTCAGAATGAATTTGATCTTTAATATGTTGTACTAAACCACGGATACAAGAGTGAGCTAAGTGTTTTGAAAATTACAGTATTGTTGATGGCTGTAATACTAAGAACGTATATAAAAAATTATTACAGTTATGTATTTTGAATTGTAATTGATGTCTTGTTTTAAGCCTTGAAGACGTCAATTAATAAAAAAAAAATCGAAACATTTGGCTTGTATCAATGGTATTTTAACAAATTTATAGGTAATATAGATTTGTTTGTGATAATTTCTTTTAACATTACCTCAATGGAAATAATAGTTTAAATCGTTGGAACCGAAAGTGTATATTTTGTAAATTTTAATCGGATATAAATGTTGATAATACAAAGTATTGAATATTAAATCTTTGCCCTATCAATTAAGCTAATGCTGACTGTACTTTCTACGAATTCATTGTTCTATTTCATATTTTCAGAAGTACATTTTTAATTCTATACATACGCATTTATATAAAGACTGAAATGTAGGGTTTCTTGACACGTATACTGTGTTAAAAAATCTGTAAAAGGTTTTACCCAGAACTTCCCTCGTCGACATTGTGACACTAAATAATTTTAAAATTCAATTTAAGTTAGGGGTGAAAATATCTTCACGTTTCTAAAAAATTAAATAACGGCGTACTGGGTGATGTGGTTAGCATCACGCCTTGGACGACTGCCTTACTTTCCCTACTTCCACAACTGTGGTTTCGGTACCCAATTTTTAAAGCGAGTGGGTGGGCCGTCCGCCAGTTGCCAGATGTGGGATTCAACTATGTACCGTGGCACCGCAGCCTGAAAGGTGTATAGGGTGTGCGGAGTTGAAATGTTAAAACTAGTGGTTTTTTTTATATAGAGCAAAAATCAAGCTGCTATCTCGCCAATGACTAATAATTTTAAAAAGAAAAGTTTTCCATTATCCCCTGTCTCGATGGTAAATGTAAAATGTTTGTCAAAGCTGATGTTCTCGAACTGCCAGAAGGGTGTCGTCTGCAAATATCTGTAGAAATTGTAAAAAAGTTGAGCTTCTGTACTACTACACTAGCTGCATAATTCATCAAAACGCAGCTAAAATAGAGCTAATAGGTATTTAAATTTCAACTCCGTTGCATAGTTACTGAGTTAATTAATACAGAAGAAACAGTAGCCCTTCTGTTTTGTACTATAGAACTCCATCAATCGTTTTGAGATAGAATGCTAATTTATATTCTTCTTCTATTTTGTCTTCAGTGTCTTCTACTTAATCTATTTTGTACTGGTTTTCACTCTGTTATAATTCTTATTGGTTGTTTCTTCTCCCTCATGTATGTAATTGCTTTCACTACGTCTATTTCCCAGAATTTTATTGAGTCCACGATTCTTTAGTGAGCTAAATTAATATTTATTTATTTTATTCGGGTTTGTTATTGTTCTTAAATTTCTTACTATTTGCCTTCAAAAAATTTTCAGCATTTCTTATTTTATTTCTGTTAATGGCATGCATATATATTGACATGAATGCACATTTTGTATAATAATAGTACATTCGATTTATCCTAAATGATATAAAATATGGGTTTTTACTGTGGTGTTAATGAACTATTTGTGAGAATTCCTAATGCTAAAGAAATAAAAATATGAAAAATTTAGAAATAAAATGCAGTAATTTGATTTGGGTTAACATTTGACTTTATTAAAAAGGAATTTTTAGCTATCAGTTGTATTAATTTTGAATATGAGAAAATACAAAGAGTTATTTGGTTTTATTTAGAAGACAAAATTTATTAATAATATTTTGGAATAAGAGGTTAAGTACAAAGTAATAAGGTTACAACTGAAAGTCAAGCTAATATAATATCTAAAAAAATCATTAATAATTATATGGTAGTAGAATATCGATTTCAAACCCATCAACGAAAGAATTTGTGTTCTACGGTTAAAAATGAAATTTTTCAACGTGTCAATAATAAATGCACATGCCGAAACGGAAGAAAAAGATGAATACATCAAGGACTCTTTCTACCAGATGCTGGAAAGAACCTATGACGCAATTCCCTCGAACGATGTAAAGGTCATAATTGGAGACCTAAATGCAAAGATAGGGAAAGAGGAACACTACCGGCCAACAATAGGGCAGCACAGTCTGCATCAAGAGTCCAACAACAATGGGCAAAGACTGATTGAGTTTGCTACAAGCAAAAATATGTCTATCAGCTCAACATATTTCCCACATCCTAACATCCACAAGCACACATGGAAGTCACCCGACGGGAAAACTTACAATCAGATCGATCACCTAGCTATCGAGAGAAGAGGCGCGTCAAGCATACTGGATGTCAGATCGTATCGTGGAGCCAACATGGACTCCGATCACTACCTAGTGAAGGCAATCTTTAGAAACCGTATCAGCAGCAGGAAGGTAACTGGGAATCAGGTTAGACAAAAATACAATATCGAAAGCCTAAAAGAAAATGAGATTCTAACAGCATATCAAAGGGAAATTAAAAAAAAACTGAACCAAAGAAGAGAAACAGAAACAGGAAACATTGAAGCATCAGTGGAAGAAGAGTGGGAGAACATTAAGGAAACAATTGTAGAAGCAGCAGATACCACGATAGGACACGCACGTAAAACACGCCGCAGAGACTGGTTCGATGAAGAGTGCGAAATAGCAATAAAAGAGAAGAACAGAATCTACAACTTATATATAACAAGACCGACACGAGCCTCGAAAAATAATTATGAGGAAGCCAGAGGAACAACGAGCAAGCTACTCAGGAGAAAGAAGAGAGCCGCCATCAATAAAACTCTATTAAGCCTACAAGAAGATTTCGAGAGTAACAATTTGAGAAAAGCATATAAGCAAATCAACATCTTCAAAAGTGGTTATAAACCAAACACTAATCTATGTCGAGACAAAACAGGCCAAATCATCGGCAACGAAAAGGAAATAGAAAGAAGATGGATGGAATACTTCGAGGAGCTGCTAAACTCAAAACAAGAACGGAATCCAACCAACAAGGACAGAAGAATAACAGAACCCACAGACAATGAAGAATACTCTGAGCCACCTAAACGAGAAGAAGTTGTGAATGCAATAAAAGCACTAACCAGTAACAGATCACCTGGGGTCGATAACATACCATCCGAATTACTAAAACACGGAGGGCCGGACCTTATAACAGCAATGACGAATCTGATAGGCAAAATATGGACAACAGAAACTATGCCAGACGAATGGAGAAGCAGCATTATATGCCCCATACACAAAAAGGGAGACAAACTTGACTGCAAAAACTTTAGAGGAATCTCATTGCTAAACTCGGCCTACAAGACTTTCACCACCATACTGAGAAATAAACTACAGCCTATAACGGAAGACATAATAGGTGAATACCAGGCGGGTTTTAGGACAGGAAGATCGACCACAGATCAGTTATTCGCAGTGAAACAAGTACTTGAGAAGTGCTGGGAGTTCAACATAGATGTGTACCAACTGTATGTTGATTTCAAACAAGCATACGATAACATCGATAGGGAAAAACTATACAGCATCATGATGGACTTCAATATTCCAGTCAAACTGGTCAGATTAACCCGATTAACAATGGATAATTCTGAAAGCAGAGTGAAGATAAGCGGAAACCTAACAGCACAATTTAAAGTAAAACAAGGGCTAAAACAAGGAGATGGACTGGCACATCTCCTATTCAACCTGGCATTGGAACACGCGGTAAGGAAGACCACAGTGGACATCAGTGCATCATTGTTTTATAAATCAGCTCAAATAATGGGATATGCCGACGATATTAACATCCTTGGAAGAAATTTGCACACCATCAAAGAAATTTATATAGAGCTCGAAAATGCTGCGGCAGAGATCGGCTTAGAAGTCAATGAAGACAAAACAAAGGTGCTCATACAGACCAGGAGTAACCGGGCAAGAGGTCAGAATCTAACAATAGGGGACCAGAACTTTGAAATAGTAAACGACTTCATATATCTAGGCGCCAACATCTCCAACAAACCGGACGAAATGAAGGAGATACAAAGACGAATTAGTAACGCAAACAAAACATATTATAGCCTGTCATCCATATTTAAGTCGAGCAACGTACACAGGAAAACAAAACTGAGACTTTACAAAACAATAATTAGACCAGTTCTGGGGTATGGAAGCGAGACTTGGACACTATCGCAAAGAGCGGAAGCAGCCATAAACACATTTGAAAGGAGAATCCTACGAAAGATATACGGTCCTATCAAGGAGGGGGACCAGTGGAGGAGTAGATATAACCACGAGCTTTACAAATTATTTAAGGAAGCCGACGCCGCAACTACCATTAAACTGCAGAGACTTAAATGGGCTGGACATGTACAACGAATGGGCGAGACAAGAATAGTAAAAAAGATATTCCAAGGAAAACCAGAAGGGAAACGACCAGCAGGAAGACCCGGGGCCCGCTGGCAGGATAAAATAAAAAGGGACGCGCAGACCATGCTGGGAATCAACAACTGGAAAGCTGCGGCAGTAGATAGGGAAAATTGGAGGCGGAAAATAGAGGAGGCCAAGGTCCGATTTGGACTGTAGCGCCATTGGATGGATGGAGTAGAATAAATTAGGGTTTAACTTTAATATCTAAAATGTAACAGATAGAAACATTTTAAAAATATAAGGGTAACTATTAAGAAACAAACGACTTCCGGGATTGGACCGTGTCATGATTGAGATCAAAAAACTTTGATCTCAATCATGACACGGTCCAATTCCGAAAGTCGTTTTTTACTTAATGACAATGGCCGTGAAAGCCTCAGAAATCATAGAAGGTAACTATAGTGAGACGTAATTAGAAAATAACACCACATAGAAATTTTAAAATGTGAAGATTAGAATTTGTAATGTGATAAAGAATTAATAAACTACAGTATTAAATAAATTGTATTTTTATGGAAATGAATGGAGAGTACTGGGAAATTGTTAAGAGTAAAATTTAAAAAAATGGTTGAAGAAAAATGGATGTAAAGTTAGTTAAGTTAGTGGACGATGGAGAGGATTTGTATGCATGGTAATTTCTGGTATGCAGTCGCTTGCTGAGGAGAATACCATTGACATATCTGTTAATAGAGACGTGCAGTCTATTGTGAAGATACTTGCAGTTGCAGTCTGGAGGATTATTGACATAGCTATCCTTGGAAAGGTGCAGTCCATATAGAAGGAGCAGTCCATGTAGAAGATACTTCCAAGTGTAGTCTGGAGGATTGTTGACCTAGCTGTCCGTGGAAAGGAGCAGTCCATGTAGAAGTTGCAGAGTATTAAGTTATCAGCTTGGTTGTCCTTGGAGAGATGCAGTATATTGCAGAAGAGGCATGTTGCGGAATGAGGCTGCAGGTGGAAGGGTATGGCGTCTTGGAGTTTGGAAGTGTCAGTGCAGAGTAAGTGGTTGGTTGAAAGTATCTGTATAAACGAAAGTGATTAATTAGTATTAAAAGTAAAATATTATCAAATATAAGGTACGTACCCAGATTATAGAAATTGATACTATTTCAATGTAAGGGTATCATATTGGCTTGACTGTCAGTTTGAAGTTTAAACTAAATATTAATGACAGACGATTTTAAATACGCAAAATTTGAATCTAAAGATCATAAGAGTTAAAACTAACTGAACTTACCCGAGATAAGAGTTAAAATGTTATACCAGAGCTAGTAAATAATATTAATATGATTGATAATTTAAAAATAGCATATTTTTTATTAACTATGAGTAGTATGAATTCTAATAAGATTCTAATAACAATATAAAGTATAGTTCATACACTACAATGCCGCTTGTATCTCTTCATATATACATAATCTTTCATTTTCTCCCTTTACAGGGAGTTTGGAAAATTTGAATTATTTCACCCTTGGAATTTCACACCTTTTCACCTCAAACGTTTCGCTGGCCTGGATCTCTGTTTCAATGCACATACTTTTTTTACTTCATCTACTATTGGTTTCATTTCCTTTGTCTTTTTCTTTTGTTTATATAGATGGCATTTGTCAATTCTCTAGAATCTATGGTAACATCATCTATGTAGTCTATAATTGCTTGCAATAGGTTTTTTATTGACGGTATTCATCTAGTGATATATATATAACAGCAGTGCCAATTGACTTTTCTTATCTGTCTGCTAACCGTTATACCTGGTCCTGTTCATATTCTTCCGTTGTAACTTTTATCAATTTTTTTTGCTGTTTGGTGATTTCTCTATATTTCATTATCTGTTCGCTCTCTTCTATTAGCAACGATAACTATTTGCACATCAAAATTATATTCGTAGTTCTTTTCTATAAAAGCATATTAATAATTTCCTCAAGATCCTTGATATATGTAGTTCTAATCTTTCTTTTATCATCGCTGTTGACACCTTGTATAAGACGCTTAGTAGCGCAATACCTCTGTAGTTTTTAATACAGCCATATCACCTTTTTTGGGAATTGGAATTATAATCCCTGTATTCCATCTATTAGACCCTTTGTTCTATGTCAATATTCTTAGTATCAATCTATAAATCTGTTGGTGTAGTTCTTCGCCAACAGATTTAAGCATTTATAGGCATATGTCCTAACATGTAGCAGCGTCTTTTTAGTGTTTACGTCCCTTGTACTGTTTCTTCAAATTTAAGATATTCTGCATGTTTGTCCTCGATCTCTTTTTGAAAATCTGTTTTTCCCTTTTCTACACCATTCTTATTTAATAGTAACTGTTGCTCTTTTTATTTTTTATGTATCTATAAATAGTTCTAGTTCTATTACCTTCACCTCTATTCCTTCCATACTTTCTAGGCATTTGTTTACTTTTGTTATTCATACTTTAGAAGCGCTCTGTCTCCTTTCTCTATAGTTATTCTTATCTTTAAGAATGTCCTTGGATGTTGTTTGTATCCTATCGTGTTTCCTGCTGCTTGAACTACAGCTTCTCTGATCTATCCCCAATCTTTACTTCCTATTTCGTCATGTTTGTATTTCTCTGTATTTAAAACCATTCTGTTATGAAAATGTACTTATAAATTTTGACGGTCTTTCTCATTTGCAGTTTTTCATATGGTGTTTTGGAAAAGTAAATACCTTATCGTAAATTGCATGGTCTATCTGGAAAGCCTTCAATTTTGAAAATAAAGACGATATCTATGCTCTTAATAGTAAATGAAATCGGTAGTTCTCGTATCTACATATAAAAATGATGCACTTATTTTTTCAATTAAATCAAATTTCATCTTTGTTATTGATAAAAAGATTTAAATGTTATGGGAATTAAATTGTGCAGCAGATTTGACTAATTTATTATCAGATATACGTAGGTAGGGAAATGTTGATGATATGTTAAATATAATTTTATTATATTTGCTATTCTATTTGCATGGTTAAAGTATTAAATAATTTATACTCCCAATAATTTTTTAAATTTATATTTATTTAGACGATACGCATTTTTTCTGAACTCTACTTAAATATTGGTTGTTTCTGAAGTTTAGTTATAATTACTTTAGCGACTTAAAAATGGTAAAGTTATCCATACATAATTACCTATATAGGTATTCTGTAGCTAAAAAATGTCAGTGCTAATTTTATAGAAATGTAATTGGTAGATGGTACATTTTGTTTTATTACTCAAAATACAAAGTAACTTCATTTCGATTCATTAAAGGAATATAATTGATTTGTTTATGATACATTTTACTGCACTGTTTAGACTTTCGGCGAACCATATAAGTTAAATATATTTAGCACTTCTTTTTGTGCATAATTCAAACACAATTGCAAGAAGTGTGAAATGATACGAGAATTAAATCTGTTACACATTGTTATTAAGTGTGGCTTTTAATTTGCTTTAAAGGCATGGGAAGGAGTCTGAGACCAATTTTGCATGCTTTCTTTTTCAACCGGGCGAGATTGCTGTTCCCTTTGTTTTTAGAGCTGTCTCTTTATGGTTGGACTGAACTACACTTATTACATGAAGGATTGCAACTTCCCTGGAAGATATTTCACAGACTGTAGTCCTAAATGTATATTGGTCTAATATGCGCGCTGACTGCTAGTTATGTACCATTAACTTGGCAATTTACTTGAATTACAAATTCACGACAATAGGTAGACGCAATTATAATTTGAATCAAAGTTACACATCCTATTAACAACCGTCCGTCCCTTAAGGTTTCACTTACGTCAGATCTGCAAAATTATTTACATAACGCAATTTACGCGTAACTGTTTGCTAGTCTATTTGTCAAAGATCAACCTTCCAGTAATTGAACATGGGTAAGTAGTCAGCTACTGTAGCATACTAGTTCGAATTAACGTAAGCTTGAATTGCTGCCTATAATTAATTAATCATGGGGTACGCTACTTCCTGCGGCACGTAAAATCACTGCTTCGATGCAATAAGTGGTGACATTTTGATCTCTTTCATTATGCAAGGACTATTACTTCCCAATGCTTCTTGGTCTTGCGTTACAGTTATTAAAAATAAAAACGACGCACCACAGATAGGTGAACTTGAAATTTCTAAAACTTGGTCAACACATCTGCAATCAAATATTGGTACTTAAGTTACATTAATAGAACATGAGAAACCGTAGTTAGAAACATATAATCTTGGTATACTTAGAGCGATATTAATGGTTTGCAGTACATAACCAATATTTAATTCAGTCAGCACTGTACCGAATACAGAGACTTGCGTTTTTTTTTACTAAACCGTAAAAATATATCACAAGCATACGAGATTTAAACAAATATCAAGTTTTATTAGTGCTTCAAACAAAGTTCTTTAGTTTCAAGTTTTTTCAAGCAACGAACAATTACGAACCTACTTTTCCCATTGTCCTTCCAGCCCCTTAATTTCAATTACAACTATGTAGTATTTTTTTTAACATTCTCCGCATCAAATAATATCTAC
>CALNHX010010344.1:0-41107 GCA_940337035.1 Agriotes lineatus | reverse complement strand
TATTACATTTAAAGACATACTATCAAAATTTAAGATAATAGTTTAGTACCCTTAGATTATATTATGATTAAGGATTCTTAAGCGGTATTAGAGAAAAATTCGTTTTTAATTATTGCTTTCAAGGAGCCGTATCTACTTTCCTTGATTATTTTTTCTTCAAACTAATGTTGTTTCTTAATCTTATAAATGTAATGGCTTGATGCACATTACATTAATCACCGTTGTAGTTTCAAATTGATAAATGATTTCCGAATATTGTATCTTCATGTTTTCAATTTGGATAATTTTTGATTTAGAAAAGGGCTGCAAATTAAATTTTTGTAGTGACACCAATGTCAAATTGTTACTACGACTTTATTTAAGCAATTTAAGTAAACTATTCAAAGAGAATGTTTTCTATTTTGTATAAGTTGTTTTGTAAAATTGCACAATAATAGTAATTTATTATACAAGACGATAAAGTTAAATTTTAATACGAGTGAACCGTTTAACGTCGAGGCGAAGTCGAGGGGTTAATGATTCAAGAGTGGATAGAAATAACTTTATCGTCGTGTATAATACAATTTTTTTTTCTATAGCAAGAACTTTAACAATTTCAAAAGAAAATAAGGACAGTCAATCACATTTCAAAATGTCAGTAGCTAGATTGGGTTGCTACGATAATACGCAGCTGTCATATTTAATTAAAACAAAAGTTAACAAATTAAATTACTTTATCTATCCTTGATGTTAAAGTGCTACTTTATCTACCCTTGCTGTTAAAGTAAAACTTGACTTTTTGTTACGAGTTGATAAAAGCACACTTTAACATGTGCTATAGAAAAAATTAAAATATCATGGTTTGATTTATATAAATTAATAATTTCTATTAAAAATATATTACTAAAATCAAAGACCGAAATTTTATGACGCTATATTGCTAAATAATGGTTCAATTAATTTTTTGCACTTAAAATTTAGGCTTTCTGTTATATTTTTTTAAATTTTCACATGATTTTATTTTTTAATTTTTAGTGCTGCTTATGTATCGTACAAATACTTTAAGTAATTTCTTTCTCTACCTAATACATTGGCAGCAAAATTAACTGATGAAAATAAATCATTTCTAAATAAATAATCCAATTATAAAGCATAATTATTAACATCTTGAGGAAGATAATGGAGATGAGCTTCCAGAACTTACACAGTATTTATTTTTAACATCTTTTGATGTATATGTAGCTTCTAATGATATATACTGCTCAAAAAATGAACTGGACCATTTGCATATATTGGTGCAATTTAAAAAAATATTTTCCAAAGGACAGTCATGGCCTTTTTAGTAACATTTCAGGATGGATTCACTATAAAAAGCATTTCTTTGCATAATTTGATTTAAATAAAACCTAGTCCATTAATTAAATATGATCATTTGAAGACTTTGAATTTTGCCCAAATGTTGATAGCACATTGCATGCAAAGTATGTTCTCCTTACTTAGATCAAACCGTCATTTTTAATAAATACAATTTTAACGGTTAAATTTAAGTAGGTAGATCTTCCTGAAATTTTGTGTAGGTCCATAATTTATCATTCTGAGCAACTTTTCTGCGTAAAATTTTGCCATATCATGAACATAAATGGTAGTTTACCTGAAAAGAAAATAGTTTTCGCTTCACTGTCAAGGCCGACTTGCTTTTCAAAAACTGAAAATATTCTCAAAATTTCCTTCAGACCAAGCAGGACCTAATCCCACAATCTTAAAATACAATTCAAATTTTTTTAGTCTATCTCACCTCTTGTAACATCAATCCTAGGACACACTGTATATGCACTACATACTTTTACAAGCCCTGCGGTGTTTCGAAGACTATAACGCCCTCAGACGATTGTCAGTGGTTCGTCTAGCAGCAAGGAAGATTGACTGATAGTCTGGTGCTGGTTACTGCGGTGTCGGACTTTGTTACTCCTAGTGAATCAAAGGAGGCAAAGAGCCGGTGCGCACACCATCGTACTAACAGGTATCCCTGCGATGTCGGACTTTGTTGCACCGTGTAACGCCTCGTTTCAAATTTGTTTTAAAAGCGCGCTAATGCATTTAACACCGACTTTCGGATCACCTAAAGCTATATTTTGTAGCAAAAGTACTCAACCTTATCGCGGCAGGCGCTCGCATTCAGAGATTAAAACACCAGCACATTTTTGCGTTTGAATTTGTCGTGGCATTTTCGATTCACGTTGGCTGTGAAAACAGTGCAATATCTGATTTAGTATTGATTTTTTTAAGCCTTCTCGTTTTTCAAGCAAGCGAAGCCGCTTGTAGCATTGTTTGCGGTCGCGCTTCCAGCGCTGGTAAGAGCGTTTCTTCTAATTCTATTCTTTGCGTATTAATTTTGGTTATTTATGCTTGATTTCTTTGCGCTTCCGCTCATCGAAATTGCTGTAATGCGTCTTCCACATTAGGCCGCGAACACCGTTCGGTAAGAATGCTTTTGCGAACTAACTTCACTTTCTAATTTTTCAAATATTTAAGCCGTTTAGTATAGGCTGAAATTCGTTTAGTTTGGGCTAGAAACCGCTTATATTGGCTCACTTCATGAAGGCTTAAATTCAGCATCCCGGAGCTAACGTTTCCAGCTTCCCGAATTTGCGCTTGTACGTAGCCAGGAGCTAGTTTATTTCGAGCGTCGACCGTGGGATCATGCAGTCGAGTTGGCCTTGAGTCTTTGTGGAAGAATGCAACGCATCGAAATTTCCTTGCCGATCGCTGGAATTCATCTTTATTTAAACTGTACGTACATGCTCTTATCAGCATCTATTTTTTTTATCGTGAAAGACATTATGTCGCAACTTATATGAGTTCTACTAAGATTTTAGCAAATCAAACTCAGCGAGTTTAAACAACCTTTTGGCTCAATTGTTATTACTGCTAAGTGCGGGTATGTCAATAATTCAAAATTGCTGAAATAGCTTGTATAATATATTATATTATTATTAATGCGATTGCACGGGTGTTAGCCTGTAGTTGTTTTTAGCTATACTTAGCGAATTCCGAAATGCCACTTCGAATTGAAGTTTTTAAAATGTTGTTTTGTTTGTTTTGTCCCGATATACCTGTGTGTGTAAGTTGGGTGGCGCCACCTTGATTGAATTGTTTTGATATTAAATATTTTTCGACTGTTACTGTTTGAATTTGTTGTTGTCCGCTTTACTACATTTAGATTGAGGTATATGCAGCGAAGCTTATAAGGTAGGTGTTGATCTATTTTGCTATCTAGGTTTGTTTATTTGTTGTGAATAACGACATGGCGCTCAAGTTCTTTTATTAATCTACTGTTCAATTGTAAAAGCCCGAAGCATTTCTTAGCCTGATCCTTACAACACGCAACATTCTGCGGTACAGCGGAGTGAAGTAAGGGTTACACAAATTGTGATCTGTTACAGCAATTCACTGTATTACACAGAACTACCACATGCATCAGAATTTGCTTTCTTCTTCCTGCAGTCTTATTCAGATGCGTTTCCTACACATTACAAAAACCCCCCATTCCGAGTCGCGAAGAAAAAAATCTAACTCTGTTGCAAATTGGTGGTTGCCCTTCCAAGCTCCACAATTGCTTAATCCTTTCCAATCAAGTTTAAAATTGAAGTTTCCCACGGCATTTTAAAACTGCCTTCAGCACGTGTTCTTTTGGTTGAATAGCAATCTCATCAATTTTAAACTAACTTAGTTCGCGGCGTTGAGCTGTTTGTTTCCTCCGCCGGCGGTTCCAATGCCGCCCTTTTGGCTACAAGTTCAGCTACATTTCTAACAGCTGCAAAAGATATCGACTTACACCCTATTGAAATCATACGAAAGCTTTCGTTGAAGATTTATAACTGTTTATCTATAACTACAAATGATTCATTACACCTAGCTATTAGCATATAAATCTTCTATTGTCTTTCCTGGAAATAACCTAAATAAAATATTCGTGCATACCCGACCCTTACAATACTACACTTTAAATATACTTTAGACGTAAGTGTCGCATAAGATTTTCTTATCTTACTTAAAATTCAAATTTCTACTAATAGCTGATATAATAATACAGGGTGACTTTAACAGTTGTGCAACTATTTTAAATAGTAAAAGAGGACAGTAAAATAACATGACTATTCCAATAATGTTTTATACAAAAACATTAATTTTTTGAAAAAAGAGTTTAAGGTTTTTCTAAAAAGTTTGAGAGTGGAAGTTGCAATAAATGTAATAACCAAAAGCCAAAGAAATATTTTTATTTTCTTTTACGATAAAGGAAGCATTGGATTCACCCCAAAAATTCTAAATTGAGTTTTCTACAGATGTTCATGTTTTTGTTCACTGGTCTGTCTGTGTGTCTGTGAACAGAATATCTCAAAAACAAAAAGAGGTATGGCGTTGAAACTTCATATATACGTTTTGTGTACTATCTAGATGCGACAGCAAGCTTTTCAAGAAAATCGCATAACCAGAAGTATGGTGATTTTTTCGTTATTTTTTGATTTTTTCAAAAGCGACTCAAACGATGTTTTTCAAACTTTACATTTTTAGTACATTTTTAATGTGTATTGATGTAAGATAAGTGGTTTTCCAGTTAAATGCCTCTAAAATGGGTTTATTTTGTTTTTTCAATTTTTTTATTGACTGTTATTTTAAATATAACACCCGTTATATTATAAAATTTTGAATTCAGCTTAAAATTTTATAGAAAATTAATCTCCAACTAACGCTCTATTTTGTACGGTTTCTGTAGAATTTGTAATTTTGAGAAGTTTTTAGAAATGCTTAAAAATTAAAAATGAAATGTTTGGATAATTATAAGATCACTGTAAAAGAAAGTTGTGTGCGTGTATAACACTAGATTATCTTTTAAAAAATACCATACAATGAGTTTTACCAATGCTAATATGGTATTAATTTCAATAAAGGTAAAATTCATTTTATGGCACTTTGCAAAAAGATGACGTCAATTTATATTCATTGTTACAGTTATTTTATTGATATTTTACTGACAATTAACCAGAATTACTAATATCCTTGTCATGCAATTTTACCATCTGTTTTATGTTCCAGTAAATTCAGCAAATAACGTCAAGCCGCTCGATTTAAATATCTGTTTAACTAAAATGAAATATTCTAATCGCATTAATAACATCTATACCCCGTTTACATTTGACTGTGGGAAAGTGAAAGTGTAGTTTTATGTTCTGAAAGATTTTATTTGGTATACGTTTGAGCAACACAGCAATTTTTTCCAGTTAAGTAAAAACTGTGCAGTAAAACCCTCTTTTCGTTAAAAAATCCCAAAAAGAGTTAAAATTCCCACGGTAGCAATACTGATTAGGCGCTAGGCTGTGCTGAACGGGCCATCAAAGTGGTTTAATGACAGGCTACTCCTCGGTATTTTCATAGAGTTCAACACTTATTTGACTATTTACTACTTGTGTTTAGTGCTATTTAACGAATTCAAACTTTAAATTGCTTTTTATGTTTATATTTTAAAGTAATTTTGTACTTTTTGGATTCTGCTGTCAAAAAATTTTATAATTCACTTCAGAGAACCATTACAAGCATTTTAGTATAATGCACTGTATACACACAATTCGTTATTTTTTACAAACCATCAAAAAAGGTTTCGCGTTCCCGGAAACCACAATAAAAAAAAATACCTCCTTATTCTAAACCTAATAGTTTTCTGTATGCAACAACTGGTTCAAGCGAAAGCGTTAAACTTGAACAACGAGGACTACGAGCGGAGGCTCACATTTTGGGGGTCACTGCACCAGAAGATAATCTGTTAACAAAATAGATAAACAAACCCGGCTTTTACTACGGACAGCGAGTCAGCATTGGTTATTTTGCGGAGAAACCTAAAATCTGACTGTTCCGTTTCGATTTCAATACACTGCCATCAAAAAGCTATTAAATGCCACAAAGAGCCACGACTGTTCAAAAGATGTCTCTTTTGTGCGCTACGAGTCGTAGAAGGCTACATAAACATTTCCAAGAAAAGCAAAACATGGTACTCACGTGTGTCGTCGTACTTGATCCCAAGAAATTCCGAAAAGCACTTCAAATAGGCCGTAGAATTGACAGGCGTGGGAGGCCAGCACATGATGCTGTCCGAGGAGGCATTGCAGAAGTTCCCTTCCCCCAAGCTGATCACCTCTTCGTCCTTATGCTTCGACCTGCAATGCAAGTCGGAGAGCTCCTTCCTGTCGTTGCTGCTGAAGTCCAGGAAGTTGAAGTTGATGAGGTGGCTACCGTTTAGGGACCCCAACTCCTCTAGAGGGAGATAAGGGTTGTGGTCATCGTCGTCATAGCTCGGCGTCAACTGCGAGGCCAAGTTTGGCAAAGAGGCAAGTAAGTCCGTACCCATTGTGATTTCCACCCTTTCTGGGGATAAACTCACATCACCAAGAGTTTTTCGCGGTTCACACCGGTTAACAGCACTGAGACACTTATCTTTACAAGTCCCTCCGATCTTTCCAACGCACAGTAACACTCTGTTTACTGTTTTTATCTTCTGTTTGCTAAATTATATGTAAATTTAATTAATCGTATGATATATGATTATATTGTTGTGCCCTAAAAAGCACTAATAATAGCCTTGTTTGTATTAATTAATTACCAACGTCGCGGCGCCTATAGTGAAAATTCTAGTTTTTCTATAATCGCCCATCGAAGTTGGCGTTAATAAAAGTGCGAGCATGCGCAAAGTTGGCAAAGAGTTGTTTATAAACAACTGGATAAAATGTTAGACTGTTATTATGCAGTTGGCAAACGTTATCTGTGCTGTCTTTGCGCTTGTCGCCGCTCTGAAAGTAATTAGTGAACTTCGCACTACTACGGGCGTTGGAAACTTAATTCCGCTGCAATTACGGAGCAAACCGTACGTGAAGGCGTCGTTAATCAAAGATTCAAAACTCGCTATAGTGGAGCATTTAAGCCCTAAAGTGGCAAATCACGGGTATTTGTTCGCTTGACGTGAGTTGTATTAGCTGGGGATCGTTAATTCGGAAAGAAATGATCATTATGCACCTGCACCAGGGAATTAATCACAGTTCTTGCCCTGGAGATTTCAAACTGCTCACTTTTAGCGACTAGGCCTTCTAGTTTGGGCTATAAATGTTTAATCATTCACTTTTGATTCTAAAAAATAAAGGCGGTCTCGTAAGTGACCCAAGTCTATCCAGATAAGCCCTCAGTGAACCATGCACTTCGCGTGCGCTCCAGAGACTCTCAAACTTTCGCGGAAGTGAAAAATTGAGATTTATTTGCATGAACAAGAAAATTTAAGTTGTAGTTACTGTTTGCAGATGAAAATACTATGAATTAATAAAATAATCAAAAGTTTATTCATTCATCCGTAATAGGAAATAAATTATTTATGATTAGGAATATTATCACATAATTTATTGAACATGTATGCCTATTAGTAAGTATTACTCATATGTGTGTCTCATCTAGGAAAGCAGTCAACAGTTAATCGTGTTTGTTAATGCAATTTTTTACAGGAGCAAGTAATTGTATTCTCAAGGTGTTGTAGGTGTTGTTAGTTTGTTTATGTTAGGTAGTGCATGTTAATAAATGCTAAAAGGCATGCACTTTGATCTCTCATAATTTAATGTTAAAGAATTTATACCTATTATTAACATATAGCTCCTGCGATACCAAAAATGTGAAGTTAAACAAATCCTTAATGTCAACAGCAATCAGGGTAGTTAACGCTCCCTAGACCCACACAGATCTAATTTTAATTACACGGGGTTTTGAGAGAATTAATGAAAATATAGTTATTTTAAATTGTGAGAAAACCCAAACATAAAAATTCAACTTCACTGACGCCCAGCTTCTCAGCGGTGCATTTTGTACTAAACCATCCTTGTCTCTATCTGTCTATTTTGCTAAGCATAGTATCCCCTCACACAGTGTCCCGTTCTTTTCAGAACACCTTGTATGTAGTACAAATAGTGCTGGCCACAGCACTGTTCCGTGAAGGACTCCACTTGTCTTTGGTTATTTCTGGGCCATTAACTGCAACAACAAAGAAAATTTATCAATTTCTAAATAGTAGTAATAGTAGTCGTATAGTAACACTGCTTTCAATAATTCAGCATTAATAAAACATTATTAACACAAATAAAATTGATAAGCGTTATTTAATTAGCTTCTCTAATATCTTGCTTATATAAGATATTGGCTATAATTATTCAAGTCATCATTGAGTAAAGACGGATATTTACCTTGAACAAAACATTCACTGAATATGTGCGTCAAAGGCACCGCACATCATAAGTGTTATAGAGGGTGGTGAAAAGTTAAGGAATTATCGGTGCGCTACATTATAGGCCTTCACCAACTAATAACAAATTTGACGATCAATTTAAAATGTTCAGTTCAAATGCAAAGTTGTTGTCTTTTAAATTTTGCAGCTAAAGCTACATATTTCATATTTTAGGTAAAAATAAGTATATGATTCACGTTACTATACAAAAATAACTCGTTAATTACCCTGCAACCAATATATCCTATTTATATGGAAAATATTTCTAAAAATACAAAGAAAACGTTGACATTAGATCTTGCAACATTGAGAAAAAAATCAATGATACTTTATACAGGTTTCATAATAAGAGCTAAATACATGAAATATTTACTAAAAAAGTACATTTTATTTTACCAATTCTAAGACACTGGAGCTGAGTATTCGACAACATTGTAAGAAATAACACTGTAGAAGTCCTGGGTAAAAGCGCAGTAAAGATATAATACGTTAGTTCTTTACCACCCTGTAGATCAGCACTTCCGCAGAAATAATATCACTTATTTTTAATTTTGACTACACTTTTCATTTGTCTATAAACGGTAGGGGTTAATAAAAATGAGTTATTATCCTTTTAAGTGTTTTTAAATATTTGAATTTGATAGTTAATATTTAAATATTCTTTTTGTGCAAGTTGACGTTCCATATCAATTAACTTTTTTCAGAACTATAGCCAGCCATTAGTTACGTGTTTACTGCTAGTTTGTTACCTACGGCACATACTCTTAAAAATCTAATCACCGTATGGATTCGGCCGGGCTAACTCATATAAAAAAGCCAAAAAGGGCGCCAACAAATATTTAACTAACAACAAATGTATCCAGGCGTCACAGAGAATGAACTCAAAGCAACACAATAATCAAAATGAAAGCTCACGAATCCAGATAGCAGTAACAATGAAGGACACAAACTACTCATAGCACAGTAATTACACTATCACATAATAAAATAGTATAGAAGCCAATACAAAGTATAGATGATTATTTGCTAAACATAGGTTAAACGTACGGTGATTAATATAGGCAAAATTAAGGTGCACCTCAAACATATGAACTCGACTACATAAATAAATTACATTACATACAAGCTACAACAATTATAATTCATAACAGAGATGAAAATCGTCAAGCACCCTAAATTACTCGGTTCGTGAAGCGAACTGTACATGAAGGAGATAGTCCAAAATAAAACCTACGGGATCCTGAAGGAATCTAAGCAGGAATCTGCAGCAACGCAGATATCACTATATAAAACATTACGATAGTGACAAAACCAAAAGGGAAAACCATACATATTACACAATTCTTTTTGCTGAGCTCCCGGTTCCTCTCGAATGTTTACATAGACCGACACGAAACCGAGCTTTAGATGTGCATTTCACGGCCGCAACAGGTTAAGACGATGGGCCTAATGTGGAACTGCAAAATATTTCCGTGAACAGTTCAGGGGATTAATGGGTCTCCCAAACTTGCAGCTATAAGAAAATTCCCAAAATAGAATTAACGCCTTAATCACGGTTTGAAGAAGCTCCAGTCGACTTACCCTGGATAATGGGGCCACTTACAAAGTGGAATACCAGAGCGCTCCCAGAAATCCGCCAACTTTCTCTATAAACTTCCAAAGCTACAATATTACGCTGCATTGAGCGGGAGCGAAATCACACGTCTGCAGAAGCTTTGGGCAATTCAATAGACGCCAACTGCTTCCCACAATAGCAGCAAAAGGAGAAGAGCGCGATAACGAAGGCATAGCCACGAAGTCATAATTCCTTCCAACGCACCGATAAAACCAAATGCGAAAGGGAAGGGCGCACACGAAATTCAAATTATGCACTACAGACCCCGAAACACAATAGACTGTGCGCAAGGACCTCCAAAACAATAAGGACACATTCTGGTCGTAACAACTAAAACTTGGAATAGCAGTGGCGTGCTACATATTAAAGAATTTGCATATTATAGGAATCTAATTACTTGAGAATTCACAATTGCACCACGAACTGCTTAGAAATGTCATGTATATTGTAACAACAAAATGATACCTAATTATTCAAGACACTGACATTTAATAGACAGTGGCTAATATCGCAACGTGATCATAGCCGTGATCAAGACTTTCCGTAATAAACGCAAAGATAATATTTCCATGGCCTGCAGAAGAAGAAGAAGAATTTCACTTTGTAACAAATGTCAACCGACACCTTCATATTTTCTGCTGTGATAATATACATGACTCGAAAATTCCACAGGCACTCTTGATTAACTTTATTTTTGTTTATACGCTGTGTTTACTTAACAAAATTCAGAAGGTAATTTTAAAATAAAATTCAAACACTACATATTAAATGCCATACGATAATAAAAACACGTTAAGCATTAAAACACTATATTTGTTATAAAAGTGAGGTACGAGTGCTACTACTTAAAGGTAAACGTTTCCCAATAAGAGCTGTATTATTTTTATAATGTGGATTTTGGGTCACAATTTATTTCTATGTTTCTGTTAACAAGTTGAATTGTGTTGCACGCTAGGTACTAAGAATGTTCGCAGTGATGTAATTTATTTTTACTATATTACGCTAGGTATTAACAGATTTATGTACTTCCTTTTAATAACTGGCGATATCATACGTAAATCACATGCACTTCTCACCTTCACACCCCTGCATCTTCCTTATTTATTTTATGATCTATTTCAAATATTCGTCAGCAATCATACCCTTTACAAGTATTATTACTACAATTTTTAAATAATTTTATCGTTTTAACCTACTACTATCAAAAAATAAAAGCAAAAAAAATAAAAATAACATTGTTATTTTGAAAAGTTGCTCTGAATCACGGACAAGGTAGTATAATTGACCAACATTTTAAATTGATCGAAAAATAACTAAGGAAGACGCAGGAGTGTGAATATAACAAGTGAAATAATAATTGCCTACAATCGTAATAAAATAAATACTAATATAATAATTTTCCGATAAAAATTTGGATTTCGATAATTTTTCTGATTCTGAGCAACTATCCCTAATAACCATCTTCGCATTTATTTTTGATGGCAGCAGGCTGGTTATTTCTAATAAAATTGTAAAAATAACTCCTTTTAAGGGGTTTATTGACCGAAATTTGAAGTCGATCAGAACATAAATAAGGAAAATACAGGGGTGTAAAGGTGAAACTCACTGTATATATGCCTCCTTCTGTTCGAACAAAACTTGATGATTATTTTTGGCATTATATCGTGGGTTCCAAGAGATAACTCATTTAATTCAGGCCTTGGAAAGAAAGATAAAAAATCTGGTGTGATACACGCACACAACTTCCTTTTACAGCGCCCTTATAATTAGCCAAAAATTTTATTTTAAATGTTTAAGCATTTGTCAAAATGTTTCAAAAATTACAAATTCTACAAAAACGGTACAAAGTAGAGCGTTAGTTGAAGAGACAAATTTTCTCTAGAATTTTAAGCTGAAATTAAAAATATAATAATATACAGGGTGTTCTATTTAAAATGGGAGTTAATAAAAAAAATATAAAAGAAACCCATTTTAGAAGTATTCAACTGAGAAATCACTTATCTCATAAAAATACACATAAAAAATTTAAGAAAAATGCGGAGTTTGAAAAAAATCGTTAGAGCCGTTTTTGAAAAAATCGAAAAAAATTGGAAAATCACAAGAGTAAACACCTACCTCCGATTATGCGATTTGGTTAAAAGCCTGCTGTCGCATCTACATAGTATTCAAAACTTATATATGAAGTTTCAACACCACACCTCTTTTCGTTTTTGCGATATTCTGTTCACAGACAGACACACAGACACACATACACACAGACAGACCAATGAAAAAAATATGTTTTTTGGGTTCAGGGGACCCTAAAACGTGAAGATCTGTTTAAAACTCAATTTCGAATTTTTGGGGTGAATCCAATACACCCTTTATTGTAAAAGGAAGTAAACATCTGGTCATGTATTTATGATTTAATAAGGTTAATCAGGCATTTAAGAATTTTTGTAGCCGATAACATAGTAACAACATCCAGTGGGGTTAAAAACGATTTCAAAATAATCCTAATGGGCTCTCCACTACAATACATTTTGCTTTTAAAACAACTATTGAATTTTGGGCTGGTCTTGATGATTTGTTTTCTGTACTAAAATTACGAGCTGTTTGTTTATTTCAATGTCTAATTTTTGTAAAATCCAGTTTTCTGGAGTAGCTGAATATACAGGTATATCTAAAATAGCAAAAAAACGCGTGGCGATATTTTGCGTAAAATTCTGAATAAAAAATCTTAATACTAAAATGATTAATCTTCATGAGCCTTCACGAACCGTAGATAAATAATTGTTTATTGTACAAGACGATCAACTTTAATTTTATCTACGAGTGAATCGTTTAACTTCGAGACGTTAATGATTCAAGAGTGGATAATAATAACTTTATCGTCGTGTATAATACAAAATTTTATTTAATTATAATTTCATTAATCAATAAATAACGGGTGTTCCTTAATTATTCCGGTCAAGTTGCCTTTGAAATATTTGTTGTATGAATAATATGTTGGTGGCACCGTAAGTCATTATGACAAGAGCTCACAATTATGTCAAATTCGAGGTTAGCAGGATAGGTTTTGCGTCAGTTTGTGTCAGATTTGTTTTTATGTTGTGAGTAACGACAAGGCGCCAACATTTTCATAATTCTACTGTTCAATTTAAAACCTGAAGCATTTTTTGCCTAGTCCAGGCCGTGCCCACCCTTCGTCTAAAAGAGTGGTACAACATGTGTATTAAGAATAGACACTTTAATGGTCAAAAAATGCAAGAAAACCTATTGAGAGGGCGTTTGAATAAGGGGGACCGTTTATACGATTCTGTATTTTCTAAAGACTGATATCCTAGCGACAGCAGAACACAGTAATCACTATCAACATAGACAAAACGTGTATTAAAGATAGAGCGAAGTAATAATCACAAACACTTTGTATGAAGAAAAGTACTATTAAAAACTGTCTAGATGAGTTGTAAGAAGATTTAGTCGTTGAAGGATAGGAAAGAACCAGGAACGGAAAATTTGGTGAGAAAATATACAAAAATGTGTTGACCGAGACAACCGATTGTCTTGTTTGTAAACAATATTAATATCAATTCTGTTAAGGACTATGTAACAAAATATATACGACATACAGTCCACAGTAATCGATTATCAAAATACAAACATTTTTACCAGAAAACCTTTGTATTTTGTCTTATATCAAAGGGCCCACGAAACTTTTCTATTTGTCGAATTAATGATTTCCAGGAAAACTCTTATATATATTTTTTATGTTTATATTTTACCAATGAAGAAGTGATTTCTAGATAGGAATCATTGAGACATCCTGGTTTAACTTATATCGAAGACTCAAAATGTTTGTTGAGAGAACCAATTAAATATAAAATTATTGTGAAAAGTTTGAGCTGCAAGTTATTTTCGCATAACACAGATATTTGAAATTAATAAGTTGGTTTAATACAGAGCAGAACAGGATAATATAATCAATGTCTTTGTACGTCAAAAATTCAGTAAATGGTTTAAAGGTTTTGGCGATATACTTTATCTTTGTCTGCCGAATCCGCCAATGACGTCAACCAAACACAACATTTTAAACAAAACCACAAGTTGAACTTGACAGAGGCCGGAATGAAAGGGCTAATCTATTGATTACGCTGAAATACTGATGGACGCTTTCCAAAAAAACGCATGAAGTTATTTATGAACAGACAGACTGATAGCCTTCAATGTTATATTTCATTGTCAAGGTTGATTATTTGGCCGAATTTAATAGCAGACGTTCTGTTTATTAATTAAATGAAGCTGTTTACCGCCATATTTGAGAATGAGTTACCAGACATTTTGTATTTTAGAGTTGCGATTGACCATCACCGTAAAAAGTTTTTGAAATAAACGTCCGGACTAATAAATACAAAAATATTCTCTTTTACTACGGAAAGCTTCCTAAACTTTATCTTAGAAACTATAAAACTTGCGTTTGCTGCAGGAAGTTTTACAACAGACAGATAAAATAAAGAGTAACGTGTATTCGTTTATTATGCAGACATTGCCAGACGGAATGTAGGTGAAATAGTAGTAGTTTTGCTGGAGCAATGACATTACATTTTATAATATTTCAATGAGAAATTCTAATGTGACACGCCACTGATAAATATCTTAATTATATTATATTATTGCGTTGATTTCATTAAATATTCAAATCCAAGCCTATTTTGTATAGAATTTTATTTGCTTTCATTTTAGTCAAGTGCGTTGGTCAGTTCTGAGGAAACGTCTGCTTAAAATAGTTCATTCCTAAATTAAAAGCAGTGTCACTTTTTATCACTCACCGAAATTAATTTAAAAAAATATATTTTCCGCCAATCGTACTAGAACTGTCACATTATTGACAAAATTTTGTTGAGCAAAGTCAAACATTCCATTACATCAGCCGTTGCTAGGTAACTTACAATAAAACTGTACAGGAATAATTCAAACATTCCATTACATCAGCCGTTGCTAGGTAATTTACAATACAACTGTACAGGAATAATATTCCCGGCCTAGGCAGAGAATATTCGAGTACTATTTCTTAATTTTTTTAATTACTCCTATCGATTGGCGGAAAAATAGTATGTGTATCTTGGACAAAAAGCAACATTCCCAGACTCCTGTGTTGTTGGGCTCGGCGTTCGCCTCGCCCAACAATATTCACAGTCGTCTGGGAATGTTACGCTTTTCGTCCTAGATACCTACACAATGTACTATTTTCCGCCAATTGTACCAGGATTGACACATTATTGATAACATTTTGTTGAGCAAAGTCAAACATTCCATTACATCAGCTGTTGCTAGGTAATTTACAATAAAACTGTACAGGAATAATATTCCCATCCTAGGGAGGGAATATTTTTCGAAAAAGAGCCGGTTTCCTAATTTTTTTAATTTTTTTGGTACGATTGGCGGAATAGTAGTTTATTTATCTAGAACGAAAAGTGGCATTTTAAAGAACGAGAAAGTTGTTTACGGCCGAGGCGTCAGACTAAGACAGAATTACTTGCGAGGACCCTTAAAAACACTTTTCGTTCGTGGTGAATACAACGGTTTATTTCATACTGCAAGTTTAATTAATTTTAAATAAAAAGTTGTAAATCATTTCAAATTTCATGGCAACAACTGACGTATAATTTTAAAGTACTTGAACTTTAATATTTTACTTTAAAGTACTAAGACTTTAATGTTCCATTTTTTGTACCATAAATAATCCGAAAAATGTCATTTTTGACATCAGTATGAAATAAAATAGTTTGTGTATCTTGGACAAAAAGCAACATTTCCAGACTCTTGTGTTGTTGGGTTCGACTTTCACAGTTGTCCGAGAATGTTACGCTTTTCGTCCTAGATACAAAATGTACTAATTTCGTATTATAATAGAAGCTTTGTCGAAGTTTCGAATTAGTTTACGTTTATGAGGGGTGGTGTTACTTAAGACCCAAAAATATTAAAAATACGGATGGGGCCATAATTATACCGTGTGTCCACAGGAGTACGCACCATAGAGATAAGATAATGCTAATAGAATATAAATATCAACCAGTGCTGTGGCCACCGTCGCTTTTCTTGTACCATTTATAACAATATTGTTTCATACAGTGGCGAGTCAGAAGCCAGAAAACAACGTTTTAGCGTGCCGGCGATCACAGCATTAGCCGATCTTTCTATTCTATTAGGTTATCCCTATGGTGCGTCCTCCTGTGGACACACGGTATATAACAGCAATGAGATAACATGAATAACAAAATGAAATGATTGAGTAAGAAAGAGATGGCCATACGAAAAAGTTATTTTAGTAGGCATGTTTACTTGACAAATGTCATAATTAAATTAAGTGTCAAGCCTTCTCGAATATTTGCTACTATGTTTATCTCTTTCTAACTCAAGCAATACGAGTTATTTTCTTGTTCATGTTAACTCATTGCTGTTATATACCGGGTGTCCATTCTCAAAGTCGAACATAGGAAATTAACATTAGTGCATTCACTCGTTCTTCATTGAAATAATTTATTTTTCTGTAGATAATTGTAACCGACATTGACAGAAAAATACTTGATTTACGGCAACTAATTACCAATTTTTTTGACAAATGCTATCGAACTTGAAAAGCAAGGCATGGCATATTAAAAAATTTCCAAGTTTTAAATTAGTATTTTAAAATAAAAGTCGCATCTTGAATATTCGTTATTGGTATCATTTGATGCGTAATAATTTTATCTTTCCATTGATACCATTGCCTTCCCTGTAAGTTGAACTGGCGAGCAGGAGTCGGTAAAAACGTTCAATACAATGTTAATCGCTTATGTTCGACTTTGAGAACGGACACCCGGTATAATTGTGGCCCTATCGATACATATTCCATTTAAATAATCAGTTAGCTAACTTTTTTGTTTCTTTAGTTTCTTCAGTCTTTCTATTTTTGCAATATTCACGATGACTACAGCTTGAAATTGAATGGAAATTCTACTGAAATTTTGCTCAGATCTATTTAACACATTCGTAACAATAAAGTAAATCCAAAAACAATTTGTTATGTACAGGAATTACTGTTATATGCAGAATTTTTCTTTATCTTCTAAATACGAGGCCACACGTTTAAGACTTCTAAAATGTATATTAACAGGCTACTACAAAAGGTTTCCATTGTCATTAAGCTCCGATTCCCATTGCTGCACTAAGTTATATATGAATTTGCATCCTCTTTAAGTATACAAACCTTTAGATAGTTCACATTCACCGGCTCGAATACTTGTCGGTAATAAAAATAAATGTGAGATTTTTCACTTTTTCGTAAGGATTGGAGGTTCAACATAAAAGAATTGTACGCTAGCAATTTAATAAATTGCGAAGAACAATTAACGGCATATATTTTGTCAAATAATGGAAAATCTGCAAATAATTTCAATTATCTGCTCAGCATATCAAAAATTCTATGTAAAAAGCTATTTACTGTATAAATAAACATCTGAAATAGCTATTTTCAACTTATATAACATGGAAGCCTGTTTTTGTCAAGATAAATATGGATTTCTGAATTGATTTTTTTACACCAATGTGACTGTTTATATAAAAAAGAGATTAGAAGTGAATTAGCAATAAGGTAAGTCAAATATTTAAACGATACGCCATGAACTCAGTATGTAAATTTTTTAAGGAACCGTAAAATGTGTGCGGCAATTGCTGGGCTGATAGAGTCCTTCGGTTGTGAGTACTGACAGAGGTGGAAACATCAAGTAACCATGAATTCGATTTCGGTAGCGGATTAAACCTGGGATTCGTGTGGTAAAAAGGTAGAAGGTACTCCATGTCGGATTTGAACGTAGCCAACTAACGGTTTTCTGATTTTTACTATTTATTTTACTATTTATAGAAAAATTGTAACCATTTAATTATATTACTTCACTTATATGTTCCAGGATGAAGGCAGAATGTTTGAGAATTCTGTGAGCCTCCAAGAGAACAACTTTTCTCTATAAAGGCCACGCACATCTTTAAGCAAAATGATTTCCACGCACTCAACGGCGCTTGCAGTTTTCACAACATACGCTTGTCCAGGGTGTGGTATGTCTTTTGTGTAGTCCTTATTTTACAAAAATATTTTCTGCCATTCGATAACTGCCAATTTCGAATAAGAAGCTTCTTTATAAACACCTGACATTCTCGTATGAATTTCTTGAAAAGAAACTCCCTCGACAGCCAAAAATTGTATTACAGCACGTTGATTTTGTTTGAGCAAACTTTCTACTGCTTTTTACATTTTAAAAATCGGTAGTATCTAATATAACTGCAATTAATTGGTGCAATTATACATATATACAGTGTGTCCCAGGATTGATGTTACAAGAGGTGAGATGGACTAAACATTTTTGAATTTTATTTTAAGGTTTTGGTATTCAGTGCTGCTTGGTTTGAAAAGGATTTTAAGAATATTTTCAGTTTTTGATAAACAAGTAGGACTTGACAGAGAAGCGAAAACTATTTTATTTTTAGGTAAACTACCCTTTTTGCTTATGATACAGCAAAATTTTATTATTAAACTTTGTTCAGAATGAGAAATTATGGCGCTATACAGAATTTCAGAAAGATCTGTCGACTTAGATTGAACCTTTATTTTTGAGATTAAACAAATTACATTTATTAAAAATGACTGTTTAATCTAAGTCAACAGATCTCTCTGAACAAAAAGGGTAGTTTACCCGAAAATAAAATACAATTTACGAGTGGTTGTCTAATCAGACGGCAGATTTCTACGACGGTGATATTCAAAAGCTGGTTGTACGATACGATAAGTGCTTTAATATTGGTGGGAATTATGTAGAAAAGTAGATTAAAGTACAGGCTTTCATGTAAAAATAAAATTGTTAAGAATAGACTACCTGTTTTATTTTTATTTCAAAACGGTATGTACTTACTTAAAACACACGCCTCGTATATTGTTTAATCTAGAAAATAACGGTTTTTTTCGACAGATTATTCTGAAATTTAGTATAAGGCCATAGTTGATAAACAACTTTTCTTAATAAAATGTTGCCGTATCATGAACAAAAGGGTAGTTTACCTGAAAATAAAATAGTTTTCGCTTCCGTGTCAAGGCCTACTTGATTTCAAAAACTGAAAATATTATTAAAATTCTTTCAAAAACCAATCAGAACCGAATCCCAGAACCTTAAAATAAAATTCAAACATTTTTAGTCCATCTCACCTCTTGTAACATCAATCCTGGGACACACTGTTTATATAAAACAAGAACACGTTAATCTCTCTTCTCTCTTAGTTCGTTTTCCTCTTGACAGACAAGTCGTGATCATGTTCCATTTTAATTTCGGTTTTGTAGCTGTTCATATTATTCCACGCCATCGTTTTCTGTTTTTTCGTTTGGCGTTGCTAAGTAAACTGAGCCGTTGGTCGCCTCTTTAATTTGATGATTACATCATCTTGGCGATCTTCCACGCGTGCGGGTTTCTTCCATTTTGTTCTTGCATGATTATTTTCTCAAAATTTTCTTCTTATCTTTTAACTACATGGCCACATTTTTTTTAATATACGAGATTGTGCAACATGAGATAATCGTAGTGGTTCGTTTATTGCTTCCAGAACCGATACATTCGTTTTTCTGGCTGTCCACAGAATGTGAGGAATCTAAAGTTCGACTGAATCTTGCCTTATTTTGTCTTGAGCTTTCAATGTCCATGCTTCTGCGCCATAAAGCCATAAGCCAAAAGCCATAAGATCATTTTCCAATGTTTAGTTTATAATGGATACAAAGATGTGCTTTAGTTATATTGTTTAATTTATGGTTTGAGTTTTTGTATTTCTTTATATATTGCTTATTTTTTAGTATTTCGTTATTAATTTATCAATTTGTACTGTGGGCTGTAAATATTTCAGTTGAAATAAATAAATATCTATCTAAATAAAGTACCGTAAAAAGGGGCAACTTCGTCAGGGTTTTTGTACATTTTCCGCGCTGTAACCATATAGGATTTTTTAGGATAACAAAATGAAATGATACCTACCAGTTAGAGATGGACAATTATTATCCGTCCTTTGGTTTTTATAAATAACGTTTATACGTCCGATAAATCGCTAAACAATTCCTGACGAAGTTGTACAGATTTTTGGACAACTTCGTCACCTAACCCAAATTCGTCTATAAACGAAGTTGCCCCGTTTTACGGTACCACATAAAATACAAGAGTTTTTTATTATAAGTTTCATTGTCTCTAGCGTAATATCACTATCCACTTTTCTGTAAACTATTGGCTGTTCTTCTGGCTATCTCGCATCTTTTTCTTGTGTGAGTTGCCTCTTTCGTTTGAAACCAGAGCATCTAAGTACATATATTGTTTTACAACTAGATACTGTCCTATCTGCCCTACATTGGCTATTTTGTGCTCAATCAACTACCATTATCATTGTTTTTCATAGTTAATCTCCAAACCATACTTCCTGCTTTCTGATTGGGGGATTCTTTATACCCCGGGAAAATGTATCCTTGAGTGAATCCATGATCCTCTTGAGAAATACGTTTTAGTTGAGATAAGTTCCCCTTGATTTATAAAAGCTACCCCATTTTTACTTAAACATTTTATTTCTTTTAAACACCTCAGTTGTTAAACAAACGCTCTTCCCAAATATGTCTCTGTACCATACATTATAAATGTTTCTATATTGTATCATACGTTAACCATAAAACATTCCTAATTAGCTAGTACCATTTACCATAACTAGATTGAGATAAATGTCTCCAATATTTCCCAGTATTAATCAATTTCGATGTAAAAGTGCATCCCGAGGAAAGTTTGTTGAACTACATAATGTCTAGCAAAAATGGGTCTACATTAAAGAGAAAAAGAACTTCATAACGACGGTTTTCTATTATTAAAAATTTTAAAAGTTTCTAAGGCTGAACTATTCTTTGCTGAAATATATTTTTAGTTTTATATAGTAGAACGAACCAATTAGGTAACTATTTGTCCAGAGTAGTTTTTAGAAATTCAGACAGACGTATACAGTTCTATATTCTAAAGGATCCAAGCGCCCATTGAAAAGTTTCCGCATTTTCGTTTCCAATAGCTTTTAGAGTCAATTTGTAATACTACCTGATTATATATTACCTAATTACGATGAATAGTCGCAAATATGGGAAGCAAATATAATATTCAAGTAAATAGTAACTAAAAGTATGGAGGCAAGTAATGTGTGTTGCTGGATAGTTATCCAGATACAAATAATAATTGCGTAGATATATTTCTTTACTTAGCAATGTTCTTACTTTTGCCTATATTTTTATCCACAATTTTGATTCTATAATATATACACCTGGCCTAATTTCGTAGAAGTTTATAAAAACAAGATTTGAAAGAAGCATAAGTTGATAAAAAAATAAATAAAGGTCACCACTTTAATGCAACAGAAGAACAAAAAGTATCTTAAAACGTATAATATAACATTAACTCGGAACAACAACTACTGGAACATTCTATGATTTTAAAAGTGGAAAAACCTCAAACATTGTATATAACTATAATAGGAAACATCAAACATTCTCTTTTGAATTAATATGATATTCTATACAAAACCAAAACAAAAACACATCCAATGATGAAAGCATATTCTATTTCGATAGATAATAAGTAATCCTTGAAATACAATATTATTTTAGACGATGAAATGAAGAAAGAGAGCTACGAGTAATGGAGTTTTACTGCAAATAATATTGACATAAGAAAAGCTCTACTGACATATGCAGAAGATTAATATAGCGCTGTGTTTGATTTTCATATTCTTATAGGTATTTATAATATTTAGGTAGTCACTCAGTGTAAAAAATGTAATTATCAGTGTGGCTTGATTAATTTATTACATTCAGGTTACTTTTATTATCTTTGAAATGTAATATATTTTTTAAATAAAGAACAAATTCGACGATCAAAGTTTCATAAAATAAAGTAAATGAAAACTATTTCCTAAGAACCTATTTAACATTTCAGTCAATATCCTACGAAAAACAGAAGATTCATCCAGCTACTAACTACACAAAATATTAAAACTTCGAATTGCTTTTATTATCTTTGCATAAAAATCTATACTAGGAATAACTTTCTTTACCTTCTGTCTAATTTAAATTGAAAATGAAGCCTTAAAGAATACTAGCAACCTCGAAGTAATGCAACGCTTTTTTTTATAATAGAAGCATTATATATTCCAGTGTTACACTTTAATGGAGCCTTTTTATCGAATCCTTTAACGCTCCAACGTGTGGGTGTTTCTGAAACAGCCACCAAAAAATAGTCTCATTATGTTGCAGCCCGTTTGACAATCTCTATTAATCATCAGGCGCAGAAAAAGTGACAGACCGAGGAAGAAAATTTTGAGCTCTCCACTGTTACAAGAAGATTAAAACCAAGCAGCATTTAATATTACGCCTGAGATTACATTCAGTGAAATATCGAGTAGTGCTAATATGTCCTAGAAGGACAAACAACAAGAGATGTGTCTCAGTTATTTGTTCAGTTGTCCACAGCTGACCTAATAGTATTTGTAACATTGAAATAGTTAAATAAAAGTGAGAAGCTTATTTATTGGCTTCTATTGAATTATATATTTAAACCTAACTTAACAAGATTCGTTGTAATTTGAATTTGAATGTTTGTTCCAAATTTGAAGTTACTAAAGTATTTTTCAATGTTGTAGGATACGAAAGATTATTATATAATTAATAATATAGTACATTTGTGTTTTAATAGTTATTAAGGTACCAAGGGCATTATGAGTAAAATAAGAGCCCAAGATTGTTAGTGTACTAACCGAGGGCTTTGGCCCGAGGTGTGTACAGCAATCGCGGGCTCCTAGCTCATAATGCCCGCGGTGCCTTCAAGGTTTTATGTCCTACCAATTTTCTTACCTAATTCATATTCATATTCAATTCATATAATTACTATGCTATGGTATTTAAGATTGATCTAGTTAGCTGATCTAAGTTAGATTTGTGACATTAGCTGAGCTGTCATTAATTTTCATTGTGACAGTGGTGCATAATAAAGTTGTATCCATGGAAACAAATACTGTTAATTTTTCATAATAACCCAAGTGTTCTTATGAAGAAAATAATTGCCCTGGAGCGTTATTTTGTATCTAAGATACCTTACAATAGAGTCATTAATTTCAATTAATGTACTGGTAGGACATAAAGCAACTAATGCAATTCATTGATTTTCCAATGAATTGTAAATTGTAAATGTAGTAGGTTATTTATGATTAACAAAGATTAGTTTGTCCTTGTAAATATTAATTATACCATAAAGTGATGCGGCCAACTACTTGTAAGAATTTGATTAAGATTGCTATTATTAAATAATTATCTATATTCAACACCTTCTACTTATAAGGCTAATACTAGATTTTAGTGCTCTACAGTGGCCCATAACTCACTAGTGAGTCCTATCAGATCTGCTCAGGATTGCATACTGCTTCAAAGCGATTTGTATAGTTTAGTTGATTATTGCAAAGTAAATAGACTGTTTCTTAATCTCGATAAGTGTTACGTCATTTCCTTTACCAGGAATATCAATCCACACTGTTTTAATTATTATTTTACTAAATATTACAATATTATTTAATTAAGCGTGCTGTAGAAGTTCGAGATCTAGGTTTTTTAATAGATTGTAAGCTTTTATTTCGTGCACATATTTCTCATGTTACTCAGGATTCCTTAAAATTACTGGGATTTATTAAACGTGCAACAAAGTTGTTCACCTCGGTCACTGCGATTAAATGTCTATACTACTCGTTTGTTGTCAGTAAAATTCAATACGCATCCTCGGTTTGGAATCCATTATATATATCATATATAAGTAATATCGAGAGAATTCAAATTAAATTTATGAAATACGTAGCATATAAGGAGAATAATTGTTGCCCGTTTTCGTACCGCGACTATTGTATTAAATGCAATATGCCGACGTTAGAGAATCGACGGAAGGTATGTGATCTGTTGGTGCTGCACAAAATTTTAAATGGAGCTTTGGATTGTCCTGAACTGTTATATAAAGTTTCCATTAATATTCCTCCTAGAATGCTAAGGCGATCCGAAACTCTCCATCTGGAGTTGTGTAACACTAACGCCGCCGCTTACAGCCCCTTATAGTATTTAACATTACAAGCCAGGTAAAACAGGTTTTACTGGCGATAGGATTGGGATGACTGGCGAGCCGTTAGGCGAGCCTGTCATATCCTTGAGCCAGTAAAAATGGTTACCTGGCGTGTATTGTTGAATGTTTTATTTGTTCCTCACTTGTAAATAACTAGAAATTCACCATTTATTCAAAATGTCAAACTGACAAGCAACTAAATTAATCAATATGACACATACTAAGGAAGACAACTCTGGCTTTGCACGCTATCATTTATCTATGAGCACGCTTGTAAAATATAACTGGCTAGCCAGTAAAAAATTTACTGGCTAGCCAGTTAAGAAACATTTTCAAGGTGAATACAGTGACTTGATAAATTGATGTTTACAAGTGAGGAACAAATAAAACAGATTTGCTGTATTATACAATTCCTTAAATTCCGACGTCGACATATTTGCTATGACCTTGTCAATGTTTAAGTCTAGAATTTATACATATTTTTGTTCTTCTTAATTGCAGTTTCTAATCATTTTATTCAGTATTTCCTTGTTTTTTGTTTTACTGTTACTCATGTTAAATTGAATTAATTTTTAAGTTTGTTATCTTGTATAAATTGTAGTGGGCAATTCACTGGGCTTAGCCTGTTTTTGCCCCAAAAAACAAAATAAATAAATAAATAAATAAATCATAATCCACTAGTGTGAGAAAAGCCAGATCACTCACTACTGCATTGTTGGCATCACTGTCAAGGTATGTCAAATTCGAGATTTTCAGGTTAAGTTCTGCGTCAGTCTGTGTCAAATAACAACATCGCCTAACCTACTAACCTCAAATTTGACATAGACACAATACACTTCAGTACTGCCATAGGTAACACGAATCACAGGCGACTCTAATTATAAATGTATTTGATCTCCCGGTACTTTCCAATTTGTTACTCAGACTTTTCACGGCTGTCAGTACTAATTTATGGTTTTTACATATTTTAGAAATGATCTCTCTCAGCTTGGCGGTCTCGAGGGCTCAACTTTTCTCTCGTGGATTATTTGTAACATAACACACTTATATCATAAATAACTAGTAATAATAGTGAAAGCAGCACATTCATAAAACCAGAATGAAAAATCTGGTGTGATACACGCACACAACTTCTTTTTACAGTGATATTATAATTAGCCCAAAATTTGATTTAAAATTTTTAAGCATTTGTCAAAAATTTTCAAAAATTACAAATTCTACAAAAACGGTACAAAATAGAGCGTTAGTTGAAGAGACCAATTTTCTCTTAGAATTTTAAGCTGAATTCAAAACTGTAATAATATACCGGGTGTTCTATTTAAACTAGGAGTTAATAAAACTCAGTTTCGAATTTTTGGGGTGAATCCAATACTTCCTTTATTGTAAAATAAAGTAAAAATCTAGCACCAAGCGTGGAAATGCCTAAATAGGTTTCGATAAAGCGTGATAAATTTGATGCACGTCTGATATACCTCCATACCTCAAGAATGGAAAGCCAGTATAACGATACCTCTTTATTTAAAAAGGGGGATAAGAACAACCCAGAAAACTATCGTGAAAAAGCTCTTATGAATATAACAGAAACATGATTGACTAAAATAATTCTTGGAAATGTTCTACAATATCTCCAGTTAAGTGAAGAACAGCAGAGCGTTCGTTCAAACAGGTCTACCACGATACGATATTTGTTATACGTCAGGTAGCTGAAAAAGCATCGAATTCAACACAGCCTTTGCATGTTTTGTGGCTACATGATGTAACATCATTTTTAATAGAAAAAAGGAATACCACCACAGATAATAAGCGTCATAGAAGACATGAACAAGAACACCACAATGCAAATTAAGGTAGGAGGCCAATTTACTGGAAAAATCAAGTGTGTAGTAAGTCCGGTAATGTTTAACATAGTTATGGACGAAATAATTAACAAGGTGAAAGAACTGCCAGGGTATAAGATGGGAGACAAAAATATAGGGGTATTGTGCTATGCAGATAATGGGATACCTTTATCGAATTCAGAGGATGACTTGCAGAGGATTTTGCATAGATTTTATACCACAGCAAAGGTATTTAACATGCCTGTGTCTACGGAGAAATCTAAATGCATGGTTATATTAAAAGAAACCATACATTGCAAGCTAGAAATCGAAACAAAAGTCTTACAACAAATTAAGGATTACAAATATCTGAAGGCAGAAACTTCTAGCAATCGAAACACCTATAAAGAGAGTCAACAGCAAGCCATGAAGGAGGCTCGAATATCGGGGTACTACAAGACATAACATGGAACAATAAATACCTGAATGTAGACTGCAAAATTAAAATATACAAGACATTGGTCAGACCAGTAATTATTACTTCAGGAGCTGAAACCAAAGCGGAAACCATTCGAACAAAACAACTTCTTTGTATAACAGAGATAACCACTCTCAGAGCGATAACTGGAAAATCAAGACAAGACAGAGTTAGAACGAAACGATAAAACAGGAGTATAAGTCAACCCAATATAATAAAATGGGTAAGAAACCGAAGACGAGAGTGGAACGACCATGTCACAAGAGCTAACAATAAGAGACTAATAAAGATAGCCAGAACCTCAGAACTGGGTAGTGATCCACTTCTGAACCCATCCTTTCAGCCAACAGAAGACTCCATAAACGGAAAAATAAGTGTGAAGAAAATCAGGTTACGACCTAGAATAAAAAAAGAGAAAGAAGAAATTTCATGTATAGTTTGATACATTAGGGATATTACAGACAAATTTAAAGTTTGTTTCCGCTTCCATTAACAAAAATAGTTTTTCTTGTCGGCATATAATTATCATTGTTTACATTTCTGTGAGTTTGTTTTGATATTTTTGGTAAATATTATTAATTTAGGTCCCGGGTGGTGTAGCTTGAACAAGCGTTCACGTTCAATTAGTAAAGTTAAGCAACGCTCTTCCTAGTCAGAACTTGGATGGGAGTTGCATGGCTGCTTCTCTCGGCGCATCGTGGTATATAGTTGGTCCCGGATGTCATAATAACATCATGACAGTCGTTAGTGGGGTTGGAAGTACTCATAAAATGTACAGCGACGCCTATAATTGGCCTAACGGCTGTTGGCTGAGTACCAGAATAAAATAAAATAATATTGGTAAAAATTACTTACTGCTTCATCAGTTACATTAATAAGTTGAGAGGAATAAACCCGTCCCAACAAAATTCTATGGAACATCTGATAATTCAACGAGAGGCGAAGTATTTAGGAATTAGGCACTAACAAAATTGTAGAACTACTGGAATTCAATGTTTAAAAAAATCAATGGGCTTAATTGACATAAGGCGGTAAATAAAATCTTGCATTTGTAAGCAAAACAAAACGTGTAGCTAATTACAGTCGATTTCTCATTTTTTCTTAATTATAAAATAGGCTTCATATTATTAAAAAAAATAATTTGTTAAATTTTGAGACAATCATCACCTCTTAAATTTAAGACATTGGCTAATAGGACCTTCTACCATACTGACAATATAGCGAATCGCAATTTTCGATTTGGTACGAGCTAACTTGGTTTTCTTTCAAGTGTGAAATGAACTAATTTAGAAATGTCAGCTGATTTTCCGAGGTTAGGTTTGCGTGTTTTAAGGATAAAAAGCTGGAAAAAGTGTATTTCGGACAAACACTGATCATTAGCATTGATACTTACGTAATAAAATAGTATTACGCTCCCTCTTCTATATATTTTAAATCATTATATTCTCTTCCTAAATATAATTCGTAGTATGCCGAATAATATACCGTGTGTCCATTCTCAAAGTCGAACATAGGCAATTAACATTAGTACATTCACTCATTCTGCATTGAAGTAATTCATTTTTCTGTAGACAATTTTAACGCAAGTTGACAGAAAATACCTGATTTACGCCAACTAATTACCAATTTTTTTGACAAATGCTATCGAACTTGAAAAGCAAGGCATGGCATATTTGAAAATTTAAAAGTTTCAAATTAGTATTTTAAAATAAAAATCGCATCTTGAATATTATTACTGGTATCATTTGATGCCTAATAATTTTATCTTTCTATTGATACCATTACCTTCCTTGTAAGTTGAATTGGCGAGCAGGAATCGTCAAAAACGTTCAATACAATGTTAATCGCCTATGTTCGACTTTGAGAACGGACACCCGGTATATATTTTTTTAAATATTATTTTTTTGTAATCCCAAGGCATGAAAATACAACTCGTCCTACGGTCCCATTGTATTTTCAGCTTTGGGATTATAACTCATAATATTAATCAAAACATCATCGATGATAGGCATATTACTTATTATATTAGTCCTGAGAATAACTTTGCAGTAGCTATGGCAGTTGACATCGAGAGACACAATTGGAAATATTTATATTTAAACGAAAATTAATTATGACATGGTAGTGTGTACAGTACATCTCAGAAATTCTAATAAAATTGTGTTAGTACTCAAAAATGGTTTTATTTAAATAACTGTTGTGTGTTTTTAGGAGAAAAGCGAAATTATTAGCTTTCGGGTTTCGATATCCAACGTATAAAAACAGACTGCCAAAGTTAGAGATAAAATTTAATAATGGTTGAATTTACTAAATTTACAGATTCACGTTGTACCGATGGCATAGAAATGACTACACTAAATAAATTATTCTTGATACATAGAATTCCCTATTTCGTTAGGATGCTTATATTTATTTCTATTTGTACAAGGTCTCAATTCAAGCCCTATCTTTATGAAATATGTTTAAAACTCAATAAAAAGTTAGGTTTTATAGAGTGCAATAGGAAATTTAGTTAATTCGGGGCGATGTACGGAGAGCGATGGTATTATCAGGCTAAAAATTTCTCTTGATCTGGAATGCAGATGGTTTTGGAAAAGCATGCCATATGAAAGCTTTTGTGCTTTCCGCTCTCGAGTTCTAATCAGATACGTCTCATAATTTTAGCTTGAATGATTTTTCTTTGAAAGAATTCTTGGGTGTAAAGAGATTATTTTTAGTGATAATTAATAATTGCACGAGTTATATAAAAGGCGATTACTTCATTCAGTTGTTTATTAAACAAATTTTACCAATAAAAGTTCTATATCATTGTCACGTGTAAACAATGATATTGTTAAGATAAATTAAACTTTTCGTTAATTTATCTTATTAACTAATCCGTCGCGTCCATTTTGTTCCTGAGATACAAATAAACGCCTTACTCTTTGAGTAGCAATAATTCTTTGAAATTTCAGTGTTTTTGAGATGGAGAAAATACTGAAAACTAACCGTTTTGGCAATACTACAGAAAACGATATTAAGGCATCTGTTGATAAAGGTGTTTCACTTCGATATGGAAGCAATTGGACGAATTTTGTAAGGTAAAAATTAGGTACTGTTATTCACTATGCTAGTTGGAAAAAATGGCCTTTACATGGGAAGATTAAGCTTGCAATATTGTTACGATGCAGAGTGCATCTTGATAAATTTTGCAGGTCTTTGAGCACGGTCTAGTTAATTTCGCGCGCGAAGTTCAAATTATGAGCCGTAGCATAATTTGAACATCGCGCGCGCCCTTCCTGGTCGTGTTTTGTTTTATCAGTGCGTTAAGAGTTAAATATGACCGAAGCGTCCCATTTCGCCTTCTTTTCGTTATGTACAATGGTTGTAAGCAGTTAAACTTCCTTTGGATCGCCCAGAGTTCTGCGGGAATGTGGAGTAGTTTTGATAGGTTCACCCTCGCTGATATAGCGGTTTACACAGCTATGATGGTTTTTAGGGAGGGTTTTCTCTCAGTTAATTCTTGGCGGATTTTCTGGTTGCGGGCTGTTTGAATTCATTTGCACGTGGCTGAAATTAGGTGTAAGTCTATTAAAGCTTTTATCATACCACGTTTGGAAACATTCTTTATTCTATTTTGGGATTCTTTATAGCCACAAGTTCGGAGCCCCAATTAATCCTTTCGCTGTTCAAGTGAGGTTTCGCAGTTCCACCTACAGTTAACAACCTTGACCCAGTTGCTGCCTTGATTGCAACATGCCTGGCTCGAGCCTTCTGTATGCTATTTGGCAGAGTCTGAGATGTCCCGTGCTGGCTATAAATGAACCCTTCGAGTGGGTCTGGGAGCTCAACGAAAGAAAATTGATGTAATGTGTATTGTTTCCCCTTTTTAACGCTATTGAGATGTTCTTTACAGTAACCGTGTGCATCCTTAGCACTTTTGTAACTTGCTTAGCTGCCTTATGCTGCGAGCAGGTCCGCTAGAGTTTCCTCAGAACCCCGTGGGTTTTACTTTTACATTCAAATTCTTGCCGTATATTTAGTTTGCTTAACGAACTTCATGGGTACACCTACCCAATTGCTCATATTAATTATAACAAATGATTTTCATCATCGGAGTCTAATTTTGTCTCCGCTTCACTTCAAATGGCTTATCCAGAAAACCACAAGTTCAAAGTTTTGCTCAGTACGCCTGTTTACAATCAGTCACAGTCAAAAATATCATACGAACCAAAAGAAAGTTCATAAAGGGCGCTTTTGAAATGTTGAAATCCTGTGTATTATAAAATCAGAAAAGATAAAGCTGTCATTTGACATTTGTTATAATGTGAGGCTATGATCTTCTTCTCCTTCTTCTTCTTCTTCTGCAGGCTTTGGAAATATTTCCATTGCGTTTATTACGGGAAGTCTTGATCGCGGTTATAATCACATTGGGAAATTAGCCACCTTCTATAAAGTGCCAGTGACAAGAATTAGGTATAATTATCAGATGTTACAATACGCATGACTTCAAAATTGCAAAGGAATCTTTGATGAACTTTTGAGCGTGAGTAGTGGTAGTCCCTCATGAAAAAAGGAGGTGGATGATTTACCTGCTGATAGGAATGAGCTTTCGAAGTGAACCAAAGAACCTGCCAAGAAAATAGATTTGAATACTAGAATAAAATAGTAAAAATAATAAATCACTCGAACAGATCAACTGCTTGGCGGTTAGCCATCTGCCTAAAGCTGGGATTGAAGACCAGCAACTTATTGAAATTACTGGAAACACTAGTACTAACCCATATCTGTATATTGAAAGTACAATTAAATTATTATTAAGAAACAGCGAGGAGTATAAGAGGTGTAAGGAATCTCTTATGACAAAAGGCAATTTCAGCTTCTGAGAACATCAACTTCGAAAGCCAAACTTGTTCTTTATCACAATTGTAATATATAGAATACATTAAATTCTTTGTCAAGTAATAAATATATATTTTAATAAATAATCTCTTTATTAGAGAAATATTCTAGTCGTAGGTATATAGCTTCCGCGTGAGTTTTCTATCGAGATAAATTTTATGTGCTTTTTATTATTTTCCCACTTATGTCAGTGCCAACTGTCAAAATGTGTATTTCGCCTTTAGTTTTAGTTCGCGAATATGTACGTCGTGCGTTGTTATGGTAGAAAATACTAAAAACAATCAATGGAAGCCGTTTCTGTTAATTTTAATAGGTATTTATGTTAGAAGTATGAAAATAGGACCTTCTTTGGACAAGCCGCAGTTTATTGCCAAGCGAGCGCACCGAGCGAGGCACATAAATAAGACCAGTCTAAAAGTCCGCTTTCATATACGAGCTACATACTTAACTTTTATTCTACTGCTTTGGGAGCGTCTTTTTCTCATTAAAGTCTGACAGTTTAATAGAGGAGGTCGGTAAAAGTCAAGGGAGTCATGATTATACTAAAAACATGGCAATATGTATTTTAATTTAGACCAATGGAAGTGGTGGTTAGTTTTTGTAGCTATGGTTATTACTTCCAAACAATAAAAGGTACTAGTACGAAAAGGTGGGTGTGTTCGGCCGCTAAACACTGCCAAAATTGCTAGCTTTTCGACGCAGTAGAACAAAATAGTTATTTATGTAGCAAGGGCATTATAAAGATGTTTATGGACGAGGGCATAAGTATCAAGTTCTGTCTATGGTGTATACAAAACTGTATGTCTTACTAATGTTTTTTTTTTAAATGGATCAGAAAGTTGATGATCAACCATTGCTGTGTACGGCATCGGCGCATCGAGATACGCTTTTCAGGAAGAATATAATACAACTTAAGTTTCTCGAAAATCACTCAAAGAAGGTCGCGGAAATTAACTGACAACCAATGGCGTGTACCTAATGAATAGGATAAAAATAGGGTTAAGTTATTTCGTTCAGTAACAAGTAGGTAGGCAACACATATTACAACTGCTTGTATTCTATAGGTACTTTAATAAATTTACATAGTTTAAATAAAAATCAAATTTGCTTGTAGTAGAAAGCTTGTTTAGTTTGCCTGTCCAGGGGGCTCTTAATATAAAAAAATATATTTTTTGCTTTTAAACGGTGAAGTTAACTAGGCACTGCATTCACATCTGGTAAGTGTTGCGTATCTACTTGTTACATGCTAAAATAATTATGTTTTATATGCCCCGTTAGAATTTTCAATAAATTGATGTCGAAAAGATGTCCAAACATCACATCTGTTCTTACATATAATATTCAGCGGAAGAAGTCTGGCTCAGTTGGTTGCCATGAGAACTGAATAACACAGAACAGCAGCTAATAAAAAAGTAACCGGTTATGATAACACGAATTCTTTTAAATCTTAGCTTAAATGGTTATAGAGCATTACATGAGGATCCTAAATAATATTACGGGTATTATAAATAGGGATAAACCGGGCATGTGAGCTTTTGTTTCTATTGAACAAGTAGTTGGTTAAGTGGAGAATAAACAGAAGACTCGTAGTCGTATATAAATACTCGTACTAACTGTAATTTTTATATTAATTGCTTTAATTTTCAGAGAAATTACGTTTAATGAGTTATTTAGATTACCAACTTTTAATTTAGATGGAAAAATTATTAGTGCAAAAGCTTATTGCTTGAATTACAGTTTGTGCTTTTTAAATAGGAAATAATCTTGTCGTATAGCCATCGAACTGAACAGTTGTTAAATTTTGGAGTGCTGCATTACTTATAATATTTTGTTTATTTAGCAAAAGCTTTCGTACATAATTACATAATAGTTTCAGATAAAAACGGCCCAACTTTGATATGAAGATTTTATCAATATATTATTACTAATTATACTACTGTAGTAAGGGTGGTATACAGCTCATCTCAGTACAAAAGATTATAAAAGACTAGCTGTTTAGTCCACCAAATAAGTGGGTTTATTCTAATCCAAATAATGTTTGCATTTTTTAAATTGTAAATAAACACATTGCAGAAGAAATTTTTTAATTTATTTAATCAAGAAAGCACACTAACTTTAAAATAACCATTGCTAGGTCAAATAACGGTTGTCCAGTGTTTGTGGATATATACAAAATAGGTAAACATACCTTAATGCTTCTACTCGTAGTTAATAGGACTGAAACAGTCAAACGAAGCAGTTAATATTGTGAATTGCATTAATTTTTAAAGAGGAAAAATATGACATTCTATAATATCCGAACCTACGCTCTCAGGTGGAATTTCATTTCTAGTCAGATGCCTTAATCGCTCATCTAGAAATGCTACAGGATTATCGCTGTATTACGAAGGCAAGGCGACAACATAGAGAAGTAACCTCAGCCCGATCGGTGACCATAAAAACATTACAGAGGCAGGCAGACAGGCAACCAAGCAGAATAGACGTTTATATAAAAGGATTTATAACTAGTATACGTATAAAATGTAGTTATATAGTTTACTAGTTTCTCTTTTATTAAGTTAGATTTTAAAAATGATAAATTGGCACGTACTGTCTTATTTCGAATTGTATTCAAAGCAACTATTTTAAGTTAATTAAAATCTGAACAGAGCTCATTGGTTTTCCTATAAAATCGGTATTAGGTACTAATACAAAATATTTTATCGTAAGTAGTTCTGTACAAAAATGGAAAATTGTTTGCTTCTAAGCAAACCTGTACTACATCTACAACCAACTGCTGTTAATTTTAATAACTTTAATGATATACAAATGTAGACGTGATGACACTTTATTACCTCAGAGTTTAAAATAGTTACTTATTGCAAACATTTTAGTTACATTCTCTAATTCGATCTGGAGTCTTTCTGAATTATTTATCCCGATTGAGTGTAATCTTAATGGAGTAATTAATGGAGTTAGTTTATTTTACATTGTATAAAGATAACGATAGGTTTATAATTATATTCGAATATTAGATTCATTGCTGGGCGTTATACGTAGATAAAAAACTTATTTTTGAAATATAATTATACAGGGTGAGTCAGGAGGAACGGACCAAACTTCAGGAAAATTATGTAAAAAACTCAAATGTTGTTATCCGATTTTCATTTGTTTTCAAGATACAGCCTTTGTAATAAAAGGTGCATTTCTCGATTGTTGGTAAATGATTACGTCTTAAATTAACAAAAATGTCGATTTTTTTATAAAAACTCAGTTAAGTTCTCCATAAAAAGTTGTTTTTTATAATGCTACATCTTGAAAACAAATGAAAATCGGATAACAACATTTGAGTTTTCTTACATTATTTTCACGTGTATAATACACTCCTGGAGTTTGGTCCGTTCCTCCCGACTCACCCTGTACCCATTTTGCAAGATAATAAGGTCCATTCCACTATGTTTTTCTGAAAATCGTACGACACTCATTAATGATCAATAGAAAAATTAGTTCACGAGCCGTAACCTAGGCAACAACAAAATTTCTTCGAAATTTTTTGTAGGTAGACATTACTTCTTTTTAGGGTTTGTGTCGTTACGATTTTCTTACCGAATCTGCATTCGAGCATTAATTCATATCCGGAAATTATTTTTCGTGCATTTCAACAACGTCTTAATTTGCCCTCGCGTCCCACTCGGGCAAATTAACACGACGTTGTTGGAACGCACTCAAAAAAAAATTCGAGAAAGAATTAATACTCTTATGATATTATATGTGAAAATCTTTATGGAAATGCATTTTTAATAAGCAAATGTGTAACTTGTTTTACACTTTTTGTTCTCCTTTAACAATTGCGTTGACCTGTTAGGTCACTACGTATTTTCGTAACTGGTTCATTTTCATATTATAACTATTGTGATCAAATTTATTTGAAAACTTCCATTTAGTTCTATATATTTTAATATCTTCATTTAGGTTAAGTTATCTAATTATCGTCTGCATCTGAAAGTTCTCAAATATTTGAGCTACCTACCTGTCTAGAGTAATGTAGTATGAACAGCTTTTGCTACAAATTCACGTAAAACAAATCTAAATTGATTCCCATCAAACTGAATGTTGCTTTTAATCTAAATATTTTAAATTAAATGGTGATGTTTAAAGTAGGTAACTATAATTCTGTCGTGGTTAAAATAACCAAAAATAGAAAAATGCGTTTATGTGAATTCCACTACCTAAAATGGGAGGATGGTATTGACAGGGTAGTTTAAAATAAGTTCATATAATCACAGGGTTAATGATCATATAATATGTCTGAGTCATATATATCTAGCTGCCTTTGTATATTTCTCTAAACAATATTTTCAATATTTATTTAAGCGATAAATAATATTAACACCAGAACGGTGTATTGTATTCTACTTAAAGAAATGTAGCGCAATTGGTAGAGCGTTAGGCTTGCATTGAGTAAGCCCTCTTTTCGAATCCCACGGTAAGCGGAGTTTTTCCGCAGCCTTGGTGATCGGTATCGAGTTCGGTGCGGTCATTCACAGTTTGGCACTAAATTAACTGTGCTCTACCCGGAACCAAATACCTTAGACATAGAGTAATAAGGTCCATATATCACAAGCACACACACTTAATACAATGGTTGCTACGCAAGCTCAAAAAGCGCGTTCCAACTTTGTAATCCGAAACCGGGACAAGTTCAGCACTGCACCGCAGAAGCTACAGTACAAAGCACCAGCCTCTACACCGGTAGGTAAAAGAGGTTACAGATAATAGATACATACATACCTGCATACTTTGTTTATATGTCTTCATCAAATACTTCTTGATAACATTTCTATTATAGTGTCTAGTATTCTATGCAAAAAATTGTAATAGAATATCATTTAAAAAAGAGTTTATATATAGACAACGTTCAGTTATCTTTAATACAATATCTTAAAAGTAACAGTGTTCTCCTAGTTAGTGATACCTATATTACAACTTCCCACCTTTTTACCCCTTAGTCAGTCTAACATTGCATTCATATGTTAAACTCGTAGAGTAATAAAGCCAATTCTATTTAAAATTTACCTTTTCCAGTGGTGGTTTTGTTTTAACACGCCAATATGACGTGACCCTAATTTGCAACTCCAACTGTCAAACAGTGCCAGAGAGAACAATTGGGAGGGTTCAGGAGCAGTAAATGAAGATGTCTTGTTATATTGCCCTATAACCTTTCAAGTCAAGTTAAAAATGCATGGTAAACACACTAAACATTTTAGATCCCTTTAAAAGATAATTATGTGTGGTATACCGACCCTGAGTAATTTAGCTTTTAACTTAAATTTTATTTTCGGAAAGGATCATTTACCGCATCCCTGTCACGCGATTTGCGCACAATAAAAGGGCAATTTTATTTTACGGGCGCTGCAGATTTTGTGGAGCGCTTAAGGTATATTTCGATGCTGAAGTCTTCTTTTTGAAACAATAACGTTCGAACTGTCTACTTGAGGATTATCTTACCCGGAAATTTCATAACTCGTGATAGAAATAACCCTCCATAAAGTTTTCGAGCTTAGTGCAGTTGCAGTGGTTTTCAAATTTACAAGAAGTGGACTTAGGAATGCAAAGGTCAGATGCAAATAAGCAGTTTGCATAATGCTATTGTATTCGAGATCCTTCTCGTTGATAATATTGCACTTGTACTAGTTTGTACTTAGCTATTATTACGCTCTAGGAAGTTGGTAAGAAACTAGCGTAAGTACGTTTTCTAATATTAGCGAACAAAAATTAAGTTTTATTCAGATTAAATGAATTGGACACGTCAGTACCCTTGCATAAAATTAGCGCAAAAAATTTCAACGTCAAAATGATGCATATATTCGCAATAGTTAAAATATGGGATTTTATACACTAGTGCTAATATGAAAATAATGCGTATTGACATGGTCTTAAAACAAAAAAGCATTTTAAATAAAATGTAATTAACATGCAGCTTAATTATAGAAAGCAAATAGAAAGGATATTACGTTTACTAACTCCGTTTTATCATTAAAAAATTCTATTTTCGACAATGGTATTTGCAGTTCTTTAGAAATTGATTTTCCATTAGCTAAAACAAATGTAAGTCAGATAGCATCATAGTTATTAATTTAATTTTAAATTATAACCGATACCAGTTATTTGAATATTTTGAGGAGTAGGTTTTCAAATTGAGTTTTGTCCATTTCTCATAATTTTCAGGAAAGGAGAAAGTTTGCTGTGAAAAAAATAGTGCATATTGCAACAAATGGACATTGGACATGCGCCAATTAATAGGTCACAAAACATTGATAATAATAGCAAACGGCCAAACATTAAGTGGGTTCTTTTTCTGTAATAACAGCAAAATTGGGGGAGCCAAAATGCTTTTTGATTTTCCATAGGTGACAAAATGCATTTTGTTTGGAAATTACGGAAAAGCGAACTTTTGTAGAAAACTGATAGTATCAGATTTTCCCTTTCCTCCAATTAACACTAGCTAAATATAATGTATTGAACATTGAAAAAGCACTAGAGTACCAAATTAAATGGCACTAACAGGTTATTCAATGATGACATCATGTGCTGCTACATCAAAATGTATTATGTCCATAATATTTGGACAAAACGTATTTTGAATGTCCTTATGTCTTTTTGCAGCACATTTTAAGTATGACAGAATGGGTTTTGAATGTCCAGGATAATAGTAAAAAATACTCCTTTAAATATAGAATGCAACGCCACCTCTAACTACAAATTTTTATTTTTGGACAAAACGCATTTTGGAAGTGTCCTCCTTTGTGGTTGAAATTATAGTTAAAATTGGTTGCAGATACTAAATTTTGAATTGAGTTGTTCTGTTACTCAGATTTTATCTGTAAAATAAATATTATTATAAAAAAAAATAATAAAATTTTCTTCTTTATTTTACAATATTTTATTAGAATAGATAAAACATTATTTCTTACAAATTTGTTGTATACAAGGGGTAATGATGTATAGTTGGAGGCAGACACATTTAAGAACTGTTAACCTAAAATGTGACTTGTAAAATTAAAAACGTCATAAAGGTTGAAATGTAGGAATTTGTAATTTTGATATTTCAAAATGGAGTGATATCCAAGATTTTGGCAGGAATTATAAGCTCGAAGAAGGAAAACATTATCATCTATGTGAATACCAATTTTAATTAAATAATACCAGATCTGAAAATAAAAGTAGTAAGTGAAAGAATTAAACTGCTATGTGAGAATATATAATTGATTATAATCAAGGAATAGGAAAATAACGACAAATAAATTTAATTAAAAATTGAAGTGTTCACGAAATGAAAGTTTAATATACAAAATAAGACTAAACGGTATCTATCACTTAATTATAAATAACCTATATGTAAACAGACAGTATAACTAACATAAAATTGAGTTTAACACAAAATTTTAATTTGCAATAATATTTAAAGAACTTGATTTAATATATTGAAAATACAAATTTATTATTAATAAAGGACAATTGCCTCATATTAACTGTTAGGGGTTTTATATTGTGTATGTTCTAATTAATTCTGCAGTAACGCAAAAAGATAGAGTCGAACAATTCATTTTGTTACAATTTCATGCTCGAGCTGTGGACAGAAAAGCCAAGAGGTAGAATAAAAGGTGATAAAACCCTGAGAATAATAATAAATTTCAATAAAAATTAACTAAAAGGACCATAGCAATATATTCGCACTAGTTGCAATATGAGATTTCATATTGACACTAGTGCGAATATGAAAATTTAAAACAACTTTGTAGATTTAAGTAAATATATTTAGTTATGTACTATAAAATTTAATGTGAATCAAAATTACAGGAAATCTTGTATGCAACACGTTGCAAAATAAATTAGTGTTTTACACACCACGTGTTGCCCAACTCGCTAGGGCTCGTAGGGAAAACTTCACATCAAGTATGAAATAACACTTTCATTTTCCAACTTGATACATACACAGCTATTTTGCTCAAATCAATTATATGGTTGCGCGAAAGTTGATGGGTGATATAAGTAATGTTTCCTGAAAAAAGTTTTGAATTTGAATATTATGTTGAGGTGCCGCAACGAACATTAAGGTATGTATTTCTTAAAAACTGCATTTGTTTGAAAAACAGTGCATTAAAATATCAAAATCTCATTTAGCCTGGGTCTTAAAATAAAATATGATCAAAAATTATTTTCATCTAGTGTGGCTATGATATAGTTTCTAATCTATGGGTGCAACTACGTTTATATTTAAATACCAAATTTGACATTTGATTTTTAAGTGAGTTATAGTTGCATTCATAAATTAGGAAATATTCTACAGCCACACCAGATGAAAATAATTTTTGATCATACTATAGTTGCTTATTACAACAGAATCGCTGTATAAAGATATATGGTCCTTTGAGTGTCATTTTTAGGTGCAACAATGAAGTTGAAGCTCGGTAACTTGGAGCACGTGTTACAAGGGGTAGATTTTACAACAGCCCAATATCATAGTGACTATATAACCCATGTTTTTCCGTAAAAATGGCGATGAAAATGCAACGTTACGTGTTTATAATTTGTCTTGGTTTACATGGTGCTTTAAGCACACTCTACAGAAATAATCGACGTGCAAAGTAAAATGGCAACTTCTAATTTATTACTGAAAACAAGTGCTAAATGTGATTTTTATCCGGTGTTCAAGCTGCAGCTGGCTTTAGACAAAATGTTCTGCCGGCCTATGAAGGTGTGTTAAAGAAAGCATTGCCGAGTATTATGACAAGTACCATAAACTTCTTAAACCTTACAAAGATCTAGATGTGATAAATATAAGAGTCAAATAAAAATATTCCAAGAAGCTACAAGAAACCTGTTTGGTATATCGGCTTGAAAATTAGTTTACAGACTTGTGAAACACAAAGAAAGAACCAATTAAAGAACGAGAATTTCTTACTGACCAGCGTACAAATAGAAAAATATTGATTGGCAACACTGACAGGAAGTCTACAAAGCAAATTCAACAACGAGAGAAACGGAAACAAAGAGTTTTTTAACAGATTTTAAATGTACGAAGTTAAATTCACCTAATTGTAGACTACAAGATACAAAGGAGCAAAACTCTATTCACCATTTACTATAAATTAGTAACATTGTTTTAGCTTTAGAAGAGGAAGCCTCCTCAGTATCAGTCTCACTTTTGACGTCTTTAGGAGATAAAATGAGAAAGGCTCTCCCAACCTTGGCACTGGAATGCGATAATTGAGGGCTCTCAGATAGAGGTGCTGCTGCTATTTCATCCGCATTACTTCATGATATGGAGATTATAACCGAAGATGACACTTCGTCGGTTATAGATCGCAGTCAACTTTGAAGAGAAAGGCAGAAGCTTCGGTAAAGCGGTATCCTATTATCGTTAGTGAAGAAATATAGTTTTGGTCTACCTAATTCTATCACTCTATCATCAGGGCGCTCTATTGTCATTGAAACTAACATCATACGCTTCTTGTCCACAAAAGGGTATATTATGGATGAATTAATTGCAGTAGGATGCGATGGAAACAACGTAAATGCAGGATGGGAGACTGGTATCATCCGTCAGTTAGAAGTGCACTACAAGAGGCCCCTTTATTGGTTTGTGTGTCTTCTCCAGATGAATGAACTACCTCTTAGGCATCTGTTAGCTAACCTTGATAGAGTAACATATGCCTAATCAGTAAGGCTCTTAAATATTATTGACTTTCCGTTAAAAAAATGCCATAAAATTGAGGGCAATCCCTTACCCAAAGTTGATCTAACTAAGTTGAGCAACGATCAGAAGTATTTTTATATAATTACCATTGCTGTTACCTTCAGTGAATGCAGCCAGGCGTTGGC
>CALNHX010010343.1:0-41159 GCA_940337035.1 Agriotes lineatus | reverse complement strand
GTTAATTATTATTAGTCATCGAGGCTAGACAATCGCTAACAACGTGTCAAGCACTGACGTAGGCAGCTATATATACAGAGTTTAAATATGGAGTTGATGCAACAAAAGTTAGAATGGACAAAAAATATTTGCATCCTAATTGTATATTTATGAAGGTCACGAGTCACACCCACTTGGTCTGGAATTTACTCTTTAGTCTTTTTTTAGTTTTGCAAATTCCATAGGTATTGGTAATGTGTGTTACAACTACGGCTGCATAACTTTTGTCATTATTAACACATTTTTTTTAATAATAGGTATGTATATGAGAACTGTGACGATAATTATTCAACACGTAAGATTTTCAATTGATTGTTTTTAAATTTTCACATTGATTATGGTGGAGATTTATTTATCAACTTTACAGAAACCATTGATTTATATACATATTATCTTTACAAAATGCACAAAGTCTGCCAATAAATAATTAATTGTATCCCTAAACACTTTTCATTTTGTTTTAATACCTGCAATTTATTTTGTTGAATGGTCCTCAACACCAAAAGGTAAAATAAAGGTAAAGATAACTGATAATTATAGGTACTAGCCGTGTGGTTGATAAATATCGTAAGCATAATACCTGATTTTTTTTTAATAATAAGTGAAAATGCGTAAATATAAGGATGTTTAAACACACAAGGGGAACTTAAAGGCACTCTTAAGCAGTATTAATTAAAACCAGTAGGTATACACAATAGTGATCAGTCAGATATTATTTTTTCTTTTTGCTCAGTTACTTTGGTACACGAAATGCATGTATTGCTCGCTCTCTGTCTCTCTATTAAACTAAGGGACGTTTTATTTTAAATAATTTCATATACGGGGTGGGCCACAAAACTTGTAGCCCCTGCTTTTGCATTTTGCTTTATATTACAAAAACTAATATAAATACATACAGCAAATATTGTTTAGTTTGATATTTACCAACCATGATCGGTTTTTAATGCATAAAAATATAATGATATATTCTGTTTTTATATGGGTTGCAGTAGAAAATTTTCAGGGGCTACAAGTTTCGTGGCCCACCCGGTAGAGAGAGAGAGTTATTGTTTGCTAATTTAACTAGACACTAGGACAGTTATCCCGAAACTAGAATTTTATTATTTCTGTAATTGCATATTTATTACAAAAAACAGCAATGGCATTTTTAGTTGAAATGCAATATACGCTACAGAGTTTAGTTTGTTTTTAGTTACCGTTGTTGCTGTATAAGTTAGAAATCAGTTATTTAATAATCTAAGTTATCATTATATTCCCGAAAAAGTTAATTATTAAATCGAATTTAAACCACTTAAATTTGTAAAAATAGTTGCGAAAATGGGCCTACGCAAACAGAAATTTATAATAGTTATTATAACACGATCATATTAGAATATGCAACCCACCATACACGTTATATTTAAGAATAATGACCTATCTATTATGTAATCTAATAAAATACATTAATTTTTTGAAGTAGTTGTACTCGTGTAACTATGTTCTTTTATATTCAGTCTTACTAGTCTATGTAAAGTATTACAATATAAACACAATTTGTTATTTTAATTGACAATCTAATTCTCTGAAATTTACACTTGCGATTTGATAATACTACTGATATGTTAATATTCTACTGTAATGTTCTTATAATTAATAATTGTTTAACAGTACCTAATTATTGAAAAAAATGTTTGTTATGAAAAGATTATATTTTTTATTTTTATTCCTTTTGAAGTTACTTCTATTTACATTATTTATACTAAGTAATGATATATTATTTTTTTAATGACGAGCTTTAGAACGTACCATTATTTATCTTCTTTTTAATCCGGGAAATACATTTTTCTTCACCTAAGACCCAGGGCAATAACACATTTTTTCCGCAACCGTCTTACGTTATTATTATTAATACCAAAACCTGTAATTGTAGTTGACGTTTCTCTTGCTGGCACAAAAAGTGTATGTAACTATGCAACACTCTTGGATCCTAAGATTAAAGTTACATTATTCTCATTTAGTATGGCTATGGAATAGTTCTTAATTTATGAATGCAACTATGTTTATACTTAAATGTTAAACTTGACATTCGATTTTTAAGTCACTTGTAGTTGCATTAAATAAATTAGGAACTATTCAATAGCCATACTAGATGAATATAATTTTTGATCATACTATACTTTTACTTCCTATGAACTGAAAGTAAGTTGTAATTGGTCGTCTATGGCTGCAGTTAAAATAATGATTTTTAAATGAAAAACATCAAAAGCAACCAATTTTTAATATTTTATACTTTTCTAGGTTGCAGAAAAAATAATATGTATTATTAGGATTAAAGGTAGCTCTGTTTGACTTGCAATTTTTGAGTTAGCTCGGCTACGCTACGCTTCGCCTCGTAAATACAAACATAATTGCTTGTCAAACGAAGTGCCACTTTTAATCCTAATAAAACGGTATACTATTTCCTACTAATAAATAACAAAAACAATTGATATCTCTCACTCGGGCAATAATATTAGCAAAAGCTACATTTTTTGCTTCCTCTCTAATTTCTGAATGAGTGCAAATTTTACTTTCTTCCACGTTTTCAAATTTTAAAATATTATTAACACAGGTTAAACAATGCACAATGCAGAAAATACTCATTTTTTCATAAAAAATCAATTCAAATTATTATCTGCGGATGCTTAAAACCAAGCATTTAGGTATATTAAACTTTTTTTATTGTCACTGTCATTGTGAAATAATATAAATAAATGTACGGTATTTACGATATATGAACTTCATCGACTTAATACAATACAATTTCTGAGTCGACTACCTTTTGTACACATCACTGTGCGATATTGACAGAGCTCCCCAGAGTTATTAGCTGAATTGTTTTAAATCGAAAATTTTGTGAAAACGTGTAGTTTTTACAATTTTATTTTCGTTGCTAATAATTTACGAAATGTATACCTCATGTAGGAAGCTTTACACTTGCATTACCCGTCTTCAATCTCCTTCTTCTTAAAAATTGCGTTTTAAAGCGTAGTTAAACGTTTTTCAATAATCTTATTTATATTTAAATACAAAAGTGGTACTCTACGATTTCTCGTTAAAAAAGACGACTTTCATGATCACTATGCAACAAAATTTTTTTTTTTTTTAAATTCAACTTGACAGAGCCGTAGCTTTTTAATTTGAACATTTACCTTCAGTAAAAAATTATTTGCAAAATATTCACTATAGTTTATGTAGTTAATGCTGATAAATATGTCCCCAACCTTCATGACCACCCTGTATACTATAAATGAAATACATAACATATTTAACTCGTATACAAAGCATTAGGTACATACATTTCGAGTAGGTACGGTTCCAGATATGTTTATGGAATGGTTAGAGATAATATTAAGAAGTGTGCTTTTTTAAACGCGAACGTTCATACTTTTTGTCTTGATTTTGTTTAAAGAATTTAATTTCGATGTTTCTTCAATGTGTTATTTATGAGTTAGTAAAATATTTTATGGGTATGTCGTACAAATTCATAAAACTTATACACTCTAAAAAAATTAAATTAAAATATATTTCTTGATGAAATAGCAAACAGTTAACACAGTGTAGTTTCTTTCAATTAATTAATAATATTTCAAGTATAACCAACCAAAATATTGTATAAGCGACATGGTGACATGGTCTTTGTCGCTGCCGTATAGTAATAGTAGAAACAAACAGTGCTCACCTTGATGATTGTGAAAGGCGCATAAAAACTACAGGTGAAAAAACGGCGCCAGTTGCAAAAGCCAAACATAGAGCCTACGGACAGGTTCACGAATTATTCTGTCCCTTTCCCTTTAAACGGCGGATAGCACGTGCTGCTTTCGACCTTGAAACTGCCGGGTTGCCTATCGAACAAGGCGCAGCAACAACACGTTCTAAATCTGCCAGGGAGAATAACGAAGTATTGTCCTGGTATAATGTACGTGTTTCATTACGAAATTGCTTTTGATCTGTCTCGGCCGAATTGAAAATAAATGTCAGAGCGAACAAAAAGCTTGTAAACCTTGGCGCCTTGTACGTATTATGTAATTCAGTAAACGTGCACGACATCGCTGATTTTTTCCAGAAAGTGGTATTCTTAGTGTACAACACCACTATCGAATAAGTTACATTTTGTCTGAAATATAATCAATATCAATTTAATAATAATAAAATATATATTACAATAGAAACAAGGCAATCTATACTAAATTTCAAATAATAATGTACTACTAGGTGGCGCTCTAAACTCAAACTCCAGTTTTGCATTAAGAAAATGTACGTGTTTGTTCGACTGCTCGAATTTTACAACAATTTTGTCCTATATAATTCAAATAAACGTTTTTATTTGATTTTCCGATGAATGTAATGATGACTTTGTTTCGATCATTCACAGCCATAGTTACTACTTAGTTCCAAGTACTGCATGTTTATTTCAAATTTAGTATAGTTAAGTTGCTTTTTTAATATTTTCTAGCTTTTTCAATATTTTGAACATGTACAGTCGTGTTCATTAAAGTGTTGTACAGCATTTGTGCATTGTGATTGTGAATATACATTAACTACACAAAGTTTAAAAGATTTTGAAAGTACGTATACATCTAGGTCTACTTAGTTAATGATACAGCGTGAGCCTTTGTTGAGTACTCGTAATAACACAACCACCAATAAACTTACAACTATCGCTGTACAACACATTTTTGAACACGTCTGTACATTGCAAGATGTGCATCATATTGAAATCAAAATGAAATTGCCATATCAAAATGCGATATTTATATATTAGTTCCATTAATTTACATATGAGTCCTGGCAAGTACTTATACTAATAAATAATTTAAACATTAGATTTCTTTTGATTTCACACTATCGCGATCTAGGTTCTAAAGCAAGCGATTCAATTGGAAAATAGAATTTTAACAGGTCTATGCTTTACCATCAAGCTTACGTTGATTGCAGCAACTATACTACGTTCAAGACATTTGTGATTCTGGGCAGGCTTTGCATGGAAATTTTTCGAATGAAGTAAGTGACATTTGGTCACACAAAATTACCAAAGCGAAAGCAAAATTTGACAGTTTATCATTATTCAATCATCAAGCGAGTTAAAGTTTTTGAAAATATCATAACTGATCCCTACAGACCAGCAGGATTCCACGAATGGATTTTCTATAATTGAAGTACTTTTCACAAGTTATAAAATGTCAGTGCCAGTTTGGCACTAGTAACTTTTTGTAACTAAATATTTGGTACACTGACTGGTAGAAATATTAATATTCAAGGCCTTCTCAGAATCACGGAGTGAACGGAGTATATTCTAAAACTAATATAGTCTATACATACAGTTTTTTTTATGTAAAGTAATATAAAGTTCAGGGCACTTCATTCCACAAGTAGAAATATGGCCTGAGACACGGTGAGTCAGGATCTCCAAAATATATCTTTCCAAAACCCAGTCAATCTAGCACACTGAGTGATGTGGTTAGCATCACGCCTTCGACTTTCCCTACTTCCACAACTGTGGTTTCGGTCGGTACCCAATTTTTACTGGGTGGGCCGCCCGCCCGTTGCCAGATGTGGGGATTGAACCCCGTACCGTGACACCACAGTCTGAGCTCCCTAACCGCTCGGCTACGCTGGCGATGTTTTTTTTGTATCAACATTATATCTATTAGTCATGATCTTAATCTTTTAAAAATTCAGATTATAATGACATAAATGCAAAAGCAATATTTATTTAAAAAACCAAAAACCTACCAGAGTTTTAGAAGTCTGTACTAGTTAGTTACATTCTGGGTCTTTTCAGTTAGAAATTTACCTCTCGTGTTAAGCTACAAGTTGAAATACAATCCGTCTATGGTAATTTCGCAACATTCTAACAACGATTTAACAAAATTTTGCTTTAGATGGTCTCAATTTGCGTTTATTGACCCGAAAATATGAATAATAATACATTTAATTCCTCTGAAAAAATTTAAAGCGGGGGGGGGGGGGGGGCACCTTTAAATTATATGTATACTTCATAAAGTATGTGAAGATAATTGAAATATGTTAATATTCACTTCAGAGCTATCCAAATTTTTAGCTTGTTCAAATAATGTTCATAAAGCGAATTATAAATGTGGCTACAATGCAGTAAAATACTAAAACCATTTTAGTAGAAAACCATTTAGTTTGTCGAGAAGAAGAAACCTGACCTATCTCTTCAAGGCAATTTTTTGTCCAATACATTTATTTCAACATTTGGAGCAGCTAATGTCACCTATCAAAATGCTGTGTAGGCTGTTAATATGAAGTGGTTTTGTCTTTTTGGGAATCGGTTACATTGAATATAGGAAACACTGTGCTAATGTGATTGAAATTATTTTGATCTCATCAGCCATATACCATCCATATCTGCAATCTGCATATAGACCTCTGCCCTCGTAGCACAGTTTGTTCGATTTTGTGTCTCTTTAATCCATGTCGGGATCGGTAGCTGAGTTGTTAAGCATTCTGACTACTGATCTAAGGTCTCAAGTTCGATCCCCGATCCCGGTGAGATTTTTAAAAATTAAAAAAAAATGCCTCTACAGAATGCCATCATTCGGAAGTGATGTAAAACCGTGGGTCCCATGTTGTTACTACGATGTGTAGCATGTAAAATACCCCTTGCTCGAGTTGGAACTCCTTAGTCTCGGCAAAATTCGAAGTAGGACTAAGTTACCTGGTACTCTGCATGCCTAGCCCTTGTCGACGGGGCTGGCAAAAAGGGTCTATGAAGGCCTACTTGCTTGACGTCAGTCTCCCCGCAAATACTACTACTACTACTACTCTCTAATCCATAATACATAGAAAGCCCGTAGAACATTTTATGCCATCGGTGCAACGCTTTAGTGAACGACCCCTTGAACTCTCTTTCCTGCATAGGATTTTTAGTGTAATTGACTATTAAACCACCTTTTATCTTTATATCAAGCAAGGTGGCTGGTAAAATTCCACGTTAGTTCTGCTACTCCTTTAGCGGTATTTTTAATTTTTGTAATACCCATATTCCAGTCAATTCGTTTGCGATCTGTCAATATACAGTTGACGCAGTTACACTTCATTTCTATATTAATTATTAGTCATCGTCTATGTTTGAGAACAATATGTCATCAGTCATCACGTGTAGAACACACTGGTAATACAAGTCAGCTCGAAGATGCATGGAGATGCATCCCCTTCTTCTTCTATCTATTTCGATGGTCTGATTTTCTTTGCCGAGAGTTATTTTCGGTAACATATTAGACATTACTTTTGTCTTCTGTAAATTAATCTAATAGTTCACTTAACAATAATTGCAACTCCTTGTTATTTGCAATTACGACAATGTCATCTGCGTATCTTAAATGATTCAAACACCTACCGTTTATTAGTACCCTCTTATCCTTCCACTGTAATTTGTAGACGTTCATTTTGCTAGATGTTTGTTAATAACTGTATGAAATCAACTCTAGCATTTTTTAATGAGTTTCTTCTTTCGGAAATCTATTTATTCTACACAATTACTCGTATCATATTCTACGACCTGTTCTCTTATTAAAAGATGGTTACGCGTACTATAGTCTTTTTCAAAACCAACTTGTTCTATAAGTTAGTATTTGTCTAATTTGTTGAATACGTGGTTAGTTAACATTTTTGGAAATAGTTTATAGACTTGTAAAACAAGGCTTACTGGTCTGTAATTATGTATCTCAGTGTTGTTCCTTTTTTTGTACAGCAATACTACTATTATGTTTTTTCAATCTTCAGGAAGATATTCTTTCACCATTTCTACTAAGATGTAATCTTCTCCGGGGGTTTTATTATTTTTGCCGACGTTCAAAGCATGCCTTAATTCTTCTGTTATCTTTGGAGCCTCTTCTACTCCTACGCTGATTACTTTTGTGTTGGTTGTAGGCGTTTCAATATTTTCGAACTGTACATTTTCCGTTGTTTGTTAGTCTCTAAACAAAAACATCCTTGAACTTGAAATATCATGGTCCAAATATAGAGAGTTCAAATTAAAGTTGGTATATAAGGCGCTCACGCTCATAGTAGTGTGCCTTTGAAAAATAAGAGTTCAAGGAGAAGTGTTACATAATTGATCAACAGATTCTACAAATTAAAATCGTTTTGAAATCGCTACTCACGTACTTTCAGGTTTGCATAATTTGCATAAATTAAATGTTTCCTGAAAATTCCCAACAAATAATTTTAAAAAAAATTACTATTAACGTCATATTGACTTGATAAACTCAAAATATTATATTAGTATATTATACTAACATACATTTCCAGCGTAATTTTTCTACTTTTGTTATATCATTTTTTTAAAGAACATAAGATCATAAATTCAATATTATTAGTTATCGAGTTACTTAATTCATTTACAAGGTGAATGCTAATTTATTTTCCTACAGTTATTAAAAGTGAAAAATACGGAGAAAGTATTTATCGTCAATACTAGCATTATATACACCGGCAATGCAATATACATAACATCATGTTTGTCTGCGATATCTGAATAAGTATGTGCAATATCCAATTAACTTGAGCAATTCAATAACATATTGCAACTCATTATGCTACCAATTAAATCCGAATGTGGGACTATTATGGGTCAGCTCTACCTACGTACGTAATACGACGAAATAATTCAATCTGCTAATAGTACTTTAATTCTTAATTATAATAAGTTTTCCGTTATTAAATGCATGCGAAATTCTAGGAATTTTACCAAATAGTGTTGTGGAGATATGAGAATATCTTATTTAGGTTGCTGTTACTCTTATTATTATAATGAATTAAATTTTAACATTAAATTTGCAACTTGATAAAGGTGTGAGCAACAGTGAAACTCAAACACTAAAGAAAATTTAGGATACTGTTTTTTATCTTTATTAACATGAGTATAATATGCGTTATAATTTAGGTGATTTATTTCATTATATAATCCAAAGAAATATTGTATAAAAAAGAAGCGTTTACAAAATAATCTATGGTTTTGCCATTTTGACTTAAATTGTTTATAATTTCCTTTTAATTTAATTGTTTCTAAATCTTGACCTCTACGTGCCACGCAGCTCCTACCCAAAGTAACTTATTAGAGTGTGACTGATGAGCCACTCTTGCAAACCGATTTCTAAAGATAGATGCACTTACGTACTAAAACAATGAGCTATTAAAATAAGTAATAATAACAGACAATGTCTTGTTAATCAAACAACCGAAAAGATTGCAGCGCGGTCGTTTAATAAATAACCATATCATAATTTCTGTTTTATGCCTTTTATGTTAAAGCGTCGTTTTAATTTCAGAATCACGTTTTTCAGAAATATAATCGGGATAAACAAAGTATAGCTCTAAAGAACAATGGAAATTGCAATATCGGCCAAAAATTATTTCAATCAGTTAAAGTAACTAACCTAATCAATATTTTTCGGTATTACAATTTATGCAATGTATGAGTATGAGACATTCGATTTATTAATTATTAATAACTGTACTTACATACATTTTTTACTTAAAAAAATAATATGATAACCTTTATATACTGAAAAACGAAGATTAATTAAAGTGTTTAGTCAATGGTTGCAAAACAGCTGTCAAATTAAAATGTTCCTAGAACAACATGATTATGTTAAAAAAGTTTTTACAGAAAATATTCTAAACACTGCCACAGTCTCCGACACTGGGGACAATTGGGTGTTCTACTATACAGTTTTTATAAAACATTTGTATGAATAATATTTGCACTAATTGAGCTTTGTATACCGATCGCTTATGTAAATATTTGCGTACGGTAAAGCAAACAAACATTACGTCCATTTACTTAAAAAAAATTAAAAGACTAGAGATGTGTAAATGTACGCATGATTTTACATTTTATAATAGACATTATATCCGCTCTAATAATTGCAATTAACATACTTTCTAGTATTCGTTGTTATCTGGGTTTAAGAAAATAGTTTACTAATTTAGGTAATCATTTGAAACTTTACATTACATAATTAGCAAAAAACCATGAAATGTTATTATTAAATTGACACCGTGGAAAAGAATTAAGTTGCTTGCACGGATATAACTCTTGCGTACAATAATTAATTTTATAAGAGAAACAACCTACATGAAAAGTATGAAGTATTTAAGTATTACAACAACAAAAGTTAAATATTGAATAGTGTATGATTTGGCAGATGTTACTGTGTAATACCTAATTGCTTAAAATATTGATGTGGCATTTTTTTAAATATTAGCAAAACACTACAATAATTGACAACTATACATTTTTACTAAATATCAGCTATTCCTGAAATAGCCACGATAAAAACGTATGACATACTATGAGCTGTTTTTATTGTACTATACCTTTGGTTGACGATAGCCCACGTTTTATTCAAAGCCCTCCAAGATGAATAATCTTTAAGTTTACCTGCAAAAAATAATTGAAATTGTAACAATAATAAAAAGTGTTTGTTTGCAAAAATGGTTTTTATGTTATCACGTCACTGTCACGTTAGTAAAAATGAAATAGAGAGCGGAGGAGATCAACGAAAACTTTCGCATGATCACCAAAGCATTTAAAACCAGAGTGAAAACAGTTCACCATAAGATCACGTTAGATCTATCATGTAGATACCATGCCATGGCTATAAAATGCATCCAATCTACCTACGTGCCAACTTTCATGTACCGAGTTTGCGACACACTTGTTTAACTACCATCGAATATGTGATTCTGAATTTTAATCTAAAACTAACGTAAACCGAGGCGGTTGTATCTAATAAAATTTACATAATTATACACAAACCGTCTCTACTTTGATTACGTAAGTGGAAACAGGTATTCCAGTAAATATACTTTCTAGCGACTATACATTTTTAGATTTATAGCGTATAGTCCTTCCAAGCCGGACACAAAGCGTTCCATACATGGGAAAAGACGTATTAGCAAATTAAAATACGGATTATCAAATTTGCAAAGCATTTTGGCACATTTTTGTTTGACTACAACGAACTGCTTTAATGAGGTAATGCTCCCATGGTACTTTTATGTTTACTTCTTAAATAAAGTGAAAAATTGTACATAGGTATAGGGGCCGGAAACGATGCGGGGATGAAAGATATTTTTATTCTAAAACTATGGCATATATAAAAGTTGCAGGTACGAAGGTGTTGCACACTACACTCAAAAAAGTGTGGCGAATCAACTTTTTTTAAAATACTCGTAGAACGCTCTATATTTAGTTAGCTTGAAAGTTTTGCATTGAAATACTAATCATTTTAATAATTGTACGGGTCTAACGTCTAACTGTTTAGGAGGTATTAACAATTTTATGTAAATAAATTCTGAATTTCAGGCTGCTGATATACTAACAGGAAACAACGCAATGAAAGAAGACGTTATCAAAAAAATATGTTTTTCGTGAATTACTTTTCGATTATACAATGTGGTCAACATTTACAAAATTAATAATTTCAGATTTTTTAAAATGGAAACTTTCCGTTTACATCTTACTTCAACCCCAAAATTCAACTGTTTTTCATACGAGTTTGAACATTAAAAACTTGAACCCCTTAACATACTTTAAATATTTCAAGGGTAGAGTTGGGCAGTAATTAATTACTTTGTATTTAAATTACTAATTAAATTTCTTTTTGTTGATTTTCCTTGGAATTGAATTACAAAATACGGTAATTGTAATTGGTAATTGCTATTTTTCTTATAAATACTTGACAATTACTTTTTGAAATTAGTAGATAATTAATTACTACAATCTTACTCAATTAGTTTTGAGTAATTAAATTACTCTAAAGTATTTAAATTACTTTGGAAGTATTTGAATTACTTGTGGTACTTGAAATTATTCGCGGCAATTAAATTACTTTTTAGTAATTCAATTACTAAATTACTGATTTAAGATTGGATATTGAACTCCAGAATGCACAAAATAAAATAGGACTTTATTAAATGACAGGTTAAGAAAATCGCAATAGAATGTTTATAGAACAATATAATTTATGATTTCTTATGACTAGTCGGATAACAGCCATTTTTTGCAATATTTGCAATGCCAGCGACGTGTACACGAACAACGAAGAATATATTGTTGTGACTCCACCTTGTAACGCCTATTTAATGTTATAATTTACTTTTACTTTACTTTATTTTATTCTCTTATAAAATTAAAATTTAATTAACTCATATGCCCTTTTATACTATGGGTTATCAAGATTATTAAATTGCTCCGGTAGAAATATTTTACTCTTACTGAAACACCGGTAGGATTCGCGCATAATCCAGACTGCTTCTATTCCTAAAATTTGATTCTCTTATTTCATGATAACTTAAACGTCTGTCACCTATCACTTTGAATTATGCACGTGCAAAATCAATTACAAATACTTTCTCGTTACATTTACTTGTCACTCAACAAATATCAAATAGTAAGTACTTCCATCTTTAAAATTACCTCACTTCACTTTTTATTTTTCTTTCAGTTTTTTTATTAAATACTCATGGACTCGATACTCTGCTTTACCAAGCCAAACGCACCCAGCAATCTCACAAAGATCTCCCAACGTCCAAACAAATCCCAGTCCGAACTCCGCCAAAAACACCTGGATCCACAAAGACTTGCTGGCCAAAAACACGACAAGGCACCTACCAACTTTCTCCAGTAGTAATGTCAGCAGCAAACAGCATCCACGTCGTCCTACCAAAATCCTCAAGCCTCCGACGACCTAGTATCACCAACCTCCACTAGATGCAAGTTATTAAGTTGTCACTTCATAGACAAGCTTGTCAAATTAGAACTCCATTAGATGAAAACCTCCTATTCACCCCATAAAAACGCTCACCCTGCTAACAATCTCGATGTAAACAACTTCTAGTAAAAACTATTCCTTGTTATCCAATTCAGATGATGCAATGTAATTTGACAATAAACTCAGTTGAGCATCCCCTTCCAGAAATTTGCTTTTGTAGATTATAACTGTATTACTTAGACATTCTCACCAGATCTATTTATTTTAATCCTCTTCTTCTTCGCATCTTTTAATCTTTTGAAGTTTACTTTTTTATTTACACCACGCCAATTTTAGTTTAATTCATAACCCTTTATATTCCAAACAGCTTTTAAACTTTTATAAAGGGTTTATTTTCATAATTTTAACCGCTTACAAATTGCATTACATGTTTTTGTATCAAATTATTTTTACATATTGATACATAAATATCTCCTTAGTGATTTAGTTTAGCATATATTTCATAGTCCAACACACTATAGAAACTTTATTGTATTTATCTAACACCCACTATGTTGAATGGTATTTCTCGAATAAGTATTTGCCATTAATTCCACACTCCATTTCAGATAATAATTAAATTATGTTAGAATCCTACTGTTTTTTATGTAGCTTCATTCAAAATTTTAAATTCTATTTCCTTTCTTTACCAAATACATTTTAATAATTTTGATATCCTCATATTTAAATTCACCTTTGTAATTTTTAATACTGTATTCTTTTAACCTTATTAATCTGATTTTAAACCTAACCTTATTAATCTGATTTTAAACCCCTGTACTAAAGACCATGACAATATATGGTGCAGACGTTTATGTCTGTAGATAGGATGTGCACGGAGCAGCTTACTAATAATTATTGTGTAAGAATTGAAAAATGTGTCCGCGGTTATGTACAGATTACAGAAAAACGAACAGTACAAATATAATTTAATTTTTTCCATAACAATTGACTACTAACTTCATTAGACGATGTTGGTTTTAATAATTATTTATTTGAATTTGATTGTTTCAAACGATGTACTAGCGCAGGGCTACCTAAATAATTTTTATTCATGTATTATTTGTAGCGTATTTTACCTTTCCGCGTCGAGGACCATTCGTACCCCGCGAGAAGTGAAACGAAGATATTAGTAAATACAATGTACGACAACAATTGTTAGAGTGCGAATCGCCCAGCTCATTGCGCCGCTACTGTACTCTATGTTGATTGACCAGGGTATATGTTTTACGCTCTCGACGTTCATTTTGATGTATACGTTTATTCGTTATGTTTAAGGCCCTGTGTTTTATTTACCTTAATAACAATTGCTAGTGAATTCAATTTGGTGAGTAGCCTTTGACCGGCATTCCGGTAAAACATCAAAGTGAAGTTTGCAAATCGACGTCGTTCTAAAGGTGAATATTAATTTATGTTGGGCTAATGAATCAATACCAGTGATTTATGTTTACCTATGATAGGTTCACATATCTAACCAGCAATTCCTTCATTCACCCACATTTAAAGAGAAAATATCAGCCAGAAAAATTTTGACATGTCAAATTGCAAACTAAAAGGAAAACGTGCTTTCCTATAAAAATCATTGAATTACCTACGATTTCATACTCCTGTTGAACACTTAGTCAAAACTTACACCTTACATTAAGTTTGTTCACCGACAACAGAATAAAAAAGGTCAAAGAAGTGCGAATACTAATTTATTAAGTACCAACTCCAATCGAAATTAAATTATCAATTAATAATTGTTTCAACCACAAGGACTTTAACCTACACAACCCAAAATTATGAAAATAATACCCCCATTGTTAATCATACTATTTCAAAATTGTCCTATTTTATCAATAACTTGTCTGAGGAAGCTAATAACTGTAGTTTAGCGAGACGTTACATGTGTTTTTTAACTATTTTAAACAATAAATATTTTTTTTGTATTCGCTCCCCAAACTGGTTACTTTGGAAACTGTCTAGGATCTTCAAAATGGCCATTTAGAGGCCTTGTACTTAAAGCCGTCATGGCAACATTTTAGCGGACTCAAACATTAGTTGCCATGACGACTTTAAGTACAAGGCCTCTAAATGGCCATTTTGAGGATCCTAGAAAAATACATTTTCGCGCGGCCTCCTAATATAATGCCGCGTTAATGGTAATTGAAACTTTATATTATAATGTTTGGAGAGCTAATACAAAAAAAACGTTGTATGCAACACGTCCTCAAATGGCTTTGAGGACTAGTTACATAAACTACTATTAACGTGTCTTGACAAAAATGTTGTTAATATCACATTGTTAAACAAAAAAAAAATTCTGGCTGATATTTTCTCTTTAAATTTGGGTGAATGAAGGAATTGCTGGTTGGGTATGTGAACCTATCATAGGTAAACATAAATCACTGGTATTGATTCATTAGCCCAACATAAATATGTTCAGCACATACAGCCGTAAACAAAATTTTAATGTGAATATTAATAATTTTGGAAGCTCCAGCATTAAATTAATAGTGGAAAAAGTTAAAGAAAACTTTGCCGTCGAACCCAGTAAAATTGAACTCTTCTTCTTCTTCTTTGGCTGGCCCTTATACGCCCGTAGAAAGTCGGATGCAAAATGTAAAGTAAAATTAAATTACGATCGGTTGAAACAGCTGATGTGGTACGTTCACAATCACAATGAACTCTTCAGCGCCGATTTCGACGTCAAATTTAAAAGAACAATTAAATCGTGTAATTTCAATGTTTATCTATCAACAGTTTTGTATGTATAATTGATAAGGTTGTATGTGTTTTTTATTGTGACATGCAGCACCCTCTCTCACCACAGCGTAACCCGGGTAGCTCACTAGTATATTTAGATTGTTGAATAATCTTTCCAAATACCACTCAAGACAAAATTTTTGAGGTGTTTTTCATTTACATAAAAATTATTGTAAATTTCTTTCAATAAAAACTGCTCAAATTTCACTTGACCTGCCGTCTCGAGGAATTTTTAACGCAGTTTTGGTTTCGAGACAAGCATTCATTTGCATGTAAACGAAAAAATCTAAAAAAAAAATTCACCTTTTGTGGTATTACCCTTGTCATATCGTCAGTGTGTAGTGTTGATTCACACACGCTTTTAAAATTATTCCCATAATGGGACAAATACCGCGCGTTGTAATAATACTAATTAATTAATTGGGCAAAATTACTATTTGGCAGAAACCATCCAGTAGAACTAAAAACTTTCCTTCAAAATTCTAACTCTTCCAACGTCAGCATTATTGTTTCCTTTGGCCTCTACGTACAGCCTCTGCATCAAAAAGTTAAAAACAATAAAGTAGAAAAATGCTGTGCTTAATGCTACACTTTATGAGTAGTATGTGAATCGTCTGCAGCTACGTACTTCACACAAGCTAAATTATCATTTTGGCTTAACCCACTCCACCTACCATGGCATTCAAAATACGAGAAGACTTTATGTCGCTCTATAGTCTTAAAATGTAAATAGAAACAAACGTTGTTAAACTAAATGTTGGAGTTCACTCTTTGAATATAGTCTAAAAAATCAGTTATAATTACAGATAAGAAATAAAAACTTCACGATTGCTGTAAGGTGTACCGTTTGATTTATTAAAAATTGTTGAATTATTATTACAGATGATAGCAGAAGCTGACGCATTTTATCAATCTCTACAAAAAAAAAAGTCAATGACAGATCTTATATTGAAAAATATTTTAAACAATTGTAACAACATCTAAATGAATACTGACAAAGAGCGTGTATATTTTAACTATATTTAACCACTGTTAAAGTATTTGTTAAATTTAAATGTAATTCATAGTTCCATAAATAATAAAAACAGTATTACAACTAACTATTTTGCATATGTACATGGTACAAATGCAGATTTTAACGATTGACTATGTCTTTCTGTTCCGAGATACATTCATGCCGAACATACCAACTACTTAATTTATCCGAGATTACTGTGCAGCTGAATGTTCAACTATTGTTTGCAGCGGCGTCCTTCCAACAGTTTAATCCCTGGGGCGTCTGGATGTCAATTTGTAGGATTTCTGTTATCGGGGTTTGGTATTCATCGTGCAGTCGCTCTCCACTTATTAGTAAATGGAAACAGCTAAGGATGTGTTCTTTTTTAAAGCTTATAGGTAATAAGTGAAATAATGGCCGGTAGCGAATTTGACAGTTTTGATACTCTTTATATCTGTTCAATTGAATGAAATTTAATAACGAGAAACCAGTTAAGTATGATATTGGCAACAGAGGGGTTACAGGCTATACTTACCGATTTTAATGTACAAAAGCTACCAGAAGTAATTATTATCTTGATTCTACAATATGTGTGTACACGGCGTTCACGTTTTTGTTCTTCTCATGTAGTTGTTGTAAATTAGCTAGATTTCAATTTATTTTTACTTTATTAATAATTTTTTAACGCCCATATACGAAAGTGGCAGTTTCCATATTGCAGTCTAGTAGCCACGAAATAGTATAATGTATGTTAAGAACTGAAAGTGCATTTTTGCCGCTTGCGCATGAAGCCGAAACCAGCAATCATGCAGAAGGGGCGAGAGCACTTTTAGTTCGAAATATACATATTTTTTTCGACGACTGAGCATATTATTCACGCGAAAATAATCATATTATTTCATTTTATTAAAAATATCATTCGTCAATAAATTTAAAATTACTCGCGTAGTCTGTGACATGTGACGCGATTATTTGAACAAATTACAAGCGTTTTGTCAAAGAAACATCCTGATATGACCAACTATTTTGCTCAGGCGGAAACCCAAAACGCTTGGCGAGCGGCAAAATGCTGAAAACGCTCGCTCAGCGGCGAGTGTCAACTTTCTGTTGTCAAATGACAGAAAAATCTACTTTCGATGTCAGTCGTCGAAAAAATTATAATATAATTCACACAGTCGTTATAACTAGTGATGCAACCTAAAAAAAACCAGTTCGTTTTTTTTTTAAAAACCTGTTTTTTTTTGTAAAAAAACCAAGCGGTCTGGTTTTTTATTTAAATGCGTTTTTTTTTCAGAATTAAAGCGTAGTGAATAACAACAAGTAATTTGTTTGGAAAAACAAAAAACAGATATTTTTAAATAAAAATAATACATTTCGTAGGTAAAGTGAATTATAGAATTTATAATAACCAAAAAAAAGCAACTATTTCTAAAGAAAAATAGAAACATAGACAAAGTGGATATACAGGGTGTTAGGGAAGTCGACTGAAAAATTTCTAGGGGTGAATCCTTGGCCCAAAATATGATGATTTAACTCAACTTACCTATATACAAAGTTGCTTAGTTTAGCCGCTAGAGGGCTTTAAAGATGATTAGCTTTTTTTAAATTTTTTCAAATAAGTCGAAAAATCGTTGATGGATTTTATTCATTTTTTGGCCATGCGTTTTTAGCAGTAAACTTAAGCATTTTGTGGCATAAACCCTAATTTCAAAAATTACAGGGTGTTTAAAAACTTTGTCACAATTAATTATGCATCTAATGATTTTTTTATGAATAGCTACTTTGTTTTATAAGCTATTTCCTGTCTTAAAAAAATTTAATTGGGTAAACGGTTTAGCCACAAAAAATATTTTCTAAATCCCTACAAGGCTGAATCAGTCATTTTAACTTAGCACTAGACTTTTGTAGAGATTTAGAAAATATTTTTTGTGGCTAAACCGTTTACCCAACTAAAATTTTTTAAGAGAGTGAATAGCTTCTAAATTAAAGTAACTGTCCAGAAAAAAAATTGGTAGTGATTATACAGGGGGTTAAAACATTTAAAAAAGCTAGTCGCTTTAAATAATTGGGGACCTGCGTTCGAAGGAATAATGGGTAATAATGCGGTTGTCTAATGCGTGATGCTCACCACATCACCACGTGTCATGAATTTGACACGCGACAGGCGGGTGTGAGAGCGAGAATATGGAAGCTCTGACCTTCCGCCTTGCAGGCCAAGCTCCTTCATGGGGTGTTAGTGCCTCACCGTTATTATTATTAATAATTTTTAAAGCCCTCTAGCGGCTAAACTAAGCAACTTTGTATATAGGTAAGTTGAGTTAAATCATCATATTTTGGGACAAGGATTCACCCCTAGAAATTTTTCCGTCAACTTCCCTAACGCCCTGTAAAAATGATAATAATGCAGAAATTACTCTCTAACAGACATGGCTGACTCCTCAACTGATTCGGAGTCAGTATCCATGCAGTTTACGTCGCCCATGTCACTGTCTGATGAATCGCTAACGTAACTTGATTCGTCAATCAGGTCGACAGTTTCAGAGCTGGGTCCAGCTAAAGCAACTTCCAATAGGAGTGGGTACCTACCAAAACATGCCGCCAATTACAAAAATGAATAAAAAACAAAAAAAACCGTTTTTTTCTGTTTTTTTTCTAGGTTTTTTATTCGATTTAAAAAAAACACGTTTTTTTACATCACTAGTTATAACGGACATGGTTGTTATGAAAAATGCACAATTCACAGTTATAGGTACATATAGTGGGTTAAATATGTAATTTAAATTTAAAAACTGCTGAACAATATGCCATTTTATCCTACAAACCACCGCAAATATGGCATCTTAACGTAAAAACTACCGACAATGTACCTACTAACACATTGTCAGTTGTCACAATAAAGCTATCATCATTATTTAATTTCAAAAATGTGTATCGTGTACGCTCGTGTTGGACGTCATCGCTACGCTTTCTCGTTTCTTATATACCGGGTGACCAGGGTCATGCCTCTATATCCGTTACTTATGAATGAACTAGCTGTAGCCCGCGGCGCATGCCTCATTTAAAGTTTCGCGCGTTACTAACGGGTGTTCATAAACAGTCGTCATCCCAGTTGCTTTGAAAAACAAAATGTTATGTCTTTGATTAATTCGTGCAACACAATGAAACGTCATTGAGTACTGTCATAGCGCATCTTTTCTCAATTTTAATAGACATACGTTTCTGAAGTCAAAACCTACTGGGATGACGACTATTTATGAACACCCGTTAGTATGAGATGCACCGAGATCTTCCTGTCACGAATGTCACCCGAACGTTCATCGGGCGACGACCTCGGAAAATCGATTTGTAAAGATGGGTTTAAAACGATCGTTTGGACTCATTCAGAAAGGAAATAATAAACCCTCCTTATCATTAAATGAAATGTACTTGTGTTCGTAGTTTTAAAAAACACAACAGTAGGAATAATAAGTAATTTATTGTTTTCTGTGATAATATCGCTATTAAAAGTAATGGGAAGTTTGTTTACAAAAACCCGAAAATAGTAACCGTCGAATGCAACCATGGTACTTTTGCCCGTTTAACACAGCATGTAGTGTTGTGCATTATTATATAGGTATGATTTGGATGAAATTTGATACAAGGATACTAGACATAATTTCGGATTGACATACAAGTATAATCAAAACGGCCGACTTCCGGTTTCACCGGAAATAACAGTAACTTTGACTTTTTAAATGGATCATCCTATATATTTAATGTTTTTCGCAATCTAGGACTCAAATTACATACAACAGTGCTGTCGAATCTGCTTAGGTATTACACAGAAATATAAAAAAGAATAATTAATTACTACATATTTTTCAATTTTAGATAAAGTAGTGCATGATGCATAACGTTAGATTGGTAATTAAATTTGCTGTTTAATGGCAAGATGCCCTTGGTAGGTGACATTTAAAAAAACTTTTTGTTAAAAAACATGTTTAGCAATTTTTGTTCTTTTATTAAGGGTTTGTTACTGACTTTATTGATAAAATAACTATTATTATTAGTTGCTAGAGTCAATTATAACATATTTTTTCAAGTCACAGCCTTCTATTGTAAAAACTAAAAGTTGCAAAAATATTTGGCGAGACTAGTTTATGTAATTTGACTTGTATATTCCGAAAAACCTAAAATATACAGGGTGATCCATTTAAAAAATCAAAGTTATTATCATTTCCGGTGAAACCGGAAGTCGACAATTTTGACTATATTATTCGGTCAATCAGAAATTATCTCTAGTATCTTAATAAATTTTTTTATCTAAATCGATTCATAAATAAAAAGATATAAGCGTGGCGTGGCCCTATTTTAATTGTCACCCGGTATAATCGCACGATATTTTCGGAGCTGGTTATGTACTATATTATAAATACGAACAGCAATTTCAGCTGGAATAATACAATATGGAAGGCAGTGATTGTAAAAAAACGTGTTTTTAAATCGAATAAAAACCTAAAAAAAAACACAAAAACAGTTTTTTTTTAAATTAATTTTTGTAATTGGCGGCACGTTTTGGTAGGTATGGTTGGCGGCAGGTAAGCAAACGACAAAATTTAAACTTATTTTGATTTTACATGTTCTCTAAAGTTCAAGAAGACTACAGCACAGACTAGACAAATGTTTAATAAACAAAAGCAACGTTTTATACTTACTGCCTACTCGTATTACGTATTACTCTACGATCGACGAATCAAGTTACGTTAGCGAGTCATCAGAGTCAGCATACAGTGACATGGGCGATGTAAACTGCGTGGATACTGACTCCGAGTCAGTTGAGGAGTCAGCAATGTCTGGTAGCGAGTAATTTCTGCGTAATTATAATTTCTACTAGAACGCGTTGGCCAGCCTACGTCTGCCCCTGCCAGCTTAAAGAAACGGTTAACAATAAAAATGCTTGCTTAAGCTGGTAACCAGCCGACGTCCGGCCCTGCCAGCGTTAACAATACAAATGCTTGCTGCGTCGCCACTTGTGCGCGGTCGGCATGTGCGCGCGCCAGTGCTTACGGTCTGGACGGCCGACGGCCGGCGACCGGCGGCATCAGCTCTTATAAAATAAGATATCCGTTTTGGCTATAAAATGTAATGCATTATTTTTCTTTAGAAATATTTGTTTTTTTTTGTTATTATAAATTCTATAATTCACTTTACCTATGAAATGTATTATTATTATTTAAAAATATATTTTTTGTTTTTCCAAAGAATATTACTTGTTGTTATTCACTACACCTTAATTCTGTAAAAAACGTATTTAGAAAAAACACGCCGCTTCGTTTTTTTAAACAGGTTTTTTTGGTTGCATCGCTAATCGAAGGTATACAAATTATGTGTGAATAATAACCATTTATAGTAATATATCTACATATACGTATCTTAAACACTTCCTTAACAAATCCTAACCTTATATATACCCTAAGATGAGAATTTGCATTCATTTGTTACTGAACACTGTAGATAAATTGTCTCCACTTTACTTTGTTCTGAGCTAGTATTTTCGCTTGATTTATGGTCAATCCTCTGCTTCATAGCATATTTTCAATACTGTCGTTCCAAATATTTATTGGTCTTCCTCTTGTTCTTTTTCATGTCTTCTTGCCTCCCATACATGTCTTACTGGTCTGTCCTTATTCATTCTAGAAAGAAGCAGTTTGTGCAGCCCACGCTACCTAACTTGGCAATTTTCTTTTCGTTTTAGGTAGAGCCGTTAGAACGTCAATATTTGATGATTTATATAAATTTCGTTAATTCAATCTAGGTGATATAGGACTAACATTTACCGAAAAGTAGTAATACGAAGTTCCTGGTATTTTTTCTGCATACAGTTTTTACTCGATGTTGTACCTAATTGAATTATTAAAATTATCAGCAACATTTGCCCAGTTTACCTTCGAAACACTGTATTCGTGCATCGTAGATTTTAAAGAGAAAATTAATTCTCAGTACTACATAGGAGGTGAACTCTAAGACAATACATTTGAATTTGACTGAAAAAATCTGGTGTGATACACGCACACAACTTCCTTTTACAGCGATCTTATAATTAGTCAAAATTTTGTTTTTTATTTTTAAGCATTTGTCAAGAATGTTCACAAATTACAAATTCAACAGAAACCGCACAAAATAGTTAGTTGAAGGTTGCAGTTAATAAAAAAAAACAGTTTAGAGGTATTCGGAAAATCACCTTTTTTTTCCCTAAGCTCTTCTACCGTTCCCCCCTGGAACCGCTTTTCGCATTACATCAGGGGGTGCGGGCGTCACTTAACTTATCATGCCTTAAACTAAGTGAGAACTGGAGCGCCCCGACCGGGAGTCGAACTCTCTACCGAGCGCTCGAGTTCCCACTGTGACCTCGACTGCGAGCGGCGGGACCGCTCGCCCATTGAGGCCCCTCGGAAAATCACCTGTCTCACATTAATATACATTAACAATGTAATAAAAATGTCAAGTTTGAAAAAAATCGTTTGAGGTGTTTTTGAAAAAATCGAAAAAAACTGAAAAATCACAAGAGTAAACACCTACTTCCGGTTATGCGATTTTCTTCAAAAGCTTGCTGTCGCATCTACATAGTACACAAAACTTATATATGAAGTTTCAACGCCATACCTCTTTTCGTTTTTGAGATATTCTGTTCACACACACACAGACAGACTGACGATGAACAAAAACATGTTTTTTGGGTTCACGGGATTCGAAAACGTGAAGATCTGTTGAAAACTCAATTTCGAATTTTAGGGTGAATCCAATACTTCCTTTATTGTAAAAGGAAGTAATATAAACTTTTTTTTAAACCAGGATACTGCCGATATTAATGCGAAAGATATAAAATACCATCCTTCCCGGTACCAGTTTTTATCAGTCTTCAAACAAAAAATCAACATCGCAAGAAAAAGTAAACAATATGTAAAAAACGACCTCGCATAATAAGTCTATCCTTATGTCAAGGCCGTCGCGTAGTACTACGTAGTAAATAATAATGGCGGTACAACGGTGTTTGTTTACATTCCACAAGCACGTGTGTGGTGAGTACCCATTGATATGGCTAATTGTGGAGAACCGCGCTCGTGGCGGCATCTAACGGCAACGCGACCTACGATAACAACTCAATATCGCATTTCCGGAACTTGTTTATTTACATTTTGTAATGAGTCATAGAAAGAACGCGGCGATGTATTTCCGCGGCACCGTAAACCGTCTCGAGCTGCGTCTCAACGAAGTTTTATAGCCAGATATATATCGTTGAAAACGTCAGGGGAATGTAAAGTAGCGAAATTTAGAATATCAGAGTGGCAATCTTTCGCTAACTTTGCCAAGAAAACTCATAATTCACTTTAGATAGCTAAGTACGAATGAAATATATCTATCATCATTTATTTTATACCCCTTTATATTGGAGGTTCTGCAGTCTCTATGGAGCGGCTGTGGAAAGCAACAAAAGCAAGATTATAGGGTGTATATATATTTATTATACTGCGGGTCTTCACTCAACAAAGGATACAGTATAAAGGGGTAGACAGCCGCAATCCTTTCTAAAAACCTCGCACAAAAGTTTAATTACTTAAAAAGATGAAACGCCAGCCAGGAAAATTAAATTCAATAAACGTAATGCTGTCCATTAAAGGTAAACCACCATCAACCACTGGCAGTGATCGCTACAGCTGATTCAGTACGATTTCGAGTTGTGTAAAAATTATTCCATGAACTAAAATTCGTAGTGATACGAGGGTCAAGCTACAATTATTGAGAATAAAGAAAACGGTAAAACGTTTTTAGGGTTTTATTTTAAATATGTTCAAAGTAACTCCCTTCAGCATTAATACACTTGAGCATTCTTTCATTTAATTGCTTAAAAGCTACCAATCATCTTCTTTAGGAACACCTTCCAAATAATCATGAACTGCGGTATCAATCTCTTCCTCCGACGAAAACCTTCTACTCTGCAAATGTCTTTTAAGCCCATAAAATAGCTAAAAGTAGCACATTGCTAAACCAGGGGAGCACGGCGGGTGTTCTATTTCTTTTATATTTTTTCCAGTCAAAACCTGCAGTGTTAAAGCAGCCTTATGAGACGATGCATTTTCATAATGTAGCCTAATTTCCATATCTGGAACTCAATTGATCATTTCAGGCAAACATTTTTCAGCATATCATGTAGCTATAACTGTCTTTTGTCGATCTATCTTAATTGCTTTTACTAGACCCGTACCTTTAAAGAATACCGCATACATAACTTTTTTCATATCTCGCTGCTTTTTGGTCATTGCTGGAGGTTCTTCATCTTCTTGAATTCATACACGACCCTCTTGGCGGGTAGGTATGTCGAAAATGGCAATATAAGTTTCGTCATTCATCAGAATATTGGAAAAAAATGTTTGTTTGCTATTATTTAGAAGATATAAAGTTTCGTGACCAATTCTGAAACGCTCAGTTTTTTAGGAATCGGGAAGCCAATGCGGCACAAAACGATTGATATTTTTTTTAAATGTCGGTGATAGTGCATACTTTTGTTAACAGCTGAGGATCTAATCTTGAGTTGATGCTATATTACCGCATAAGTGGCTTTATCGCCTTCTTCAATTATTTTCTTAACAGCAGCAATGTTTTTTTCGGTAACGGTCGCAGGAGCACGCTCTGCTCCTTTTAGATGTTAAACAAAATTCCTTTCGAGTTAAAATTCTTTATACCATGGTAAATTGTAACAAAAGAAGATGCGTATTCACTAAAAGCCGAGCCTAAATTCTCTTTGCACTCATAAGCGCTTAAACATCTTTTAAAGTCATAATAAATCATGAGTCGACGATGATCTTTGGTTAATTCCATTTTTTGATTTTCAATGGCATTTTAAAAAATTAACAACTCGGGTTCTAACTAACGTAACTTCAAGAACTAAACCTTAAATGGCAGATGAAGAGTTACTCTAAATAATGCTGTATGTTTTGTTTTCCACGGCCTAGTAGATTGTCTTATTCTCAATAATATAGCTTGGCCCTCGTAACTAATAAATTAAAAAAAACAAGAATTTAGCCTTCTTATCGATGCAGAGTGAAAAAATGGAGAAACAGTTTGATTTTGTGATTCATAGCTGACCACGCATACAATTTACAAATAAATCTATGTTAATTATTTCCAGCCCCAGCTTAGTCCATGACAACTTAGAATCGGATTTAAAGTAAGATAAAAGTAGCAAATGAGCTTTATCAATCTCATCCGAAAAGAGGAAATAAGTATGGATTCAAAGGCTAGTGTACTTGCTCCGTGAAATGACAGATCTAAATGCAGATTACAAGCCGAGAGAAAATTTCAAAAGGGCTAGCTATGATGGATGGGTAATTTCAATAGGATAAAAGAAAATAGAAAAGTGAAACAAAAATGGAAAGTGTGTGTGGACAAAAGAAAATCGGAACAAAGCACGTCAATCTCGTTCGTATGATATCGAATAGTTTCAAACTATTCTTATGTTGATAGTTGACTTCAGACATTTCGCATAGCATAGCAATAACGTTGATCAACAACAGGCAGAGTGCATACATTTATAGGCCTGAACGTAGCACATTATATGTCATAATTAAGAAAGAAGATTTTCCTGTGCTACTCTGTTCTACCAAAATGTTGGAAGATGAGCATTAATACTGTAATCAAACCGGTGAAGAAACTGTTTCTTTTGAGATATATGAAGCTGCAAATGTCGCTACCTTGGACTTACTACCTACAAAATACAAGGAACGCTACGAAAAAGTGAACTACATTTTCGAGAACGGGTGTGATAAAATGAAGGTGAAGGCAGTAAATCATATTGTTCTTCTTGCATACTTATCTGAAAAGGCCAATTACATCAAATCATCAAACCTTTAGATTCCATGTTAAAAGCTACAATTCTGGTGAAAAGAAACAACGACATCAGTAAGTTTTCCAAAGTGATGCAGTTTCTAGAACAAAAATCTGTTGGTTATCAACTTATCAGTCGAAGAAGGCCGAGTTTTTGAAAGAAGTAACATCAATCTGTTTCTTTTGGAAGCAACTAATCAGGAATAATGATGAAGGTAATCCCAACTATTGTTTGTCTAGAATTTTATGTAAATCTAATTTTTTCGATTTGTAGGTCGTTTTAATAATTGATCTTGCAGGGGCTTGTCGCCGCGAAGAACTATCAAATACGAAACTTGACGATATAGAGGACAAAGCAGTAATACCAATAGTCCAAATTATAAATTCCAAGTTTAACATTCGAAGAACATTTATAGTTCGTGATGAAGGTACCATCCACATCAACCTTTACAGGAAATATTTGGCTTGAAGATCATTAAACGTAGATCATCGCCAGTTTTTTTATAAATTATCAAATGGGGAAATGCACTAAGCAACCCGTGGGTATCCACACTATAGCGAAAATTCCTACTAAAATAACAACCTATCTGAGACTACCACATGCAGAAAAATATACTGGCCACACGTTCCGATCTAGAGCAACAACTTTATTAGTTGATAGTAGTTGTGACATCACACATGGCCATCGAAAGAGATAGGTAGGATGGAAATCGGTCGCAGAAAACTATTTACAGAATGCGCTTCAAAATCGTAAAATCAATATTGCGAAAAAGATACAACATGGAGGCAAAGTGGGGAAACATATAATAATAGAAATCATAATGAAGCAAGTTCCAGTACTTTCAACAGTATCAATCAGATCATAAATAACATGAATCAATTGTAAATTTTGTGACACCATTAAATATCTTTCATATGTACAATTCATGTTCCAAAATTAACAGGCTCGTTCTGAGCACTTGCCTACTCGTCCTAGAAAATATCACTTTCCGGAAATATTCTTCCGTATTGTGTATACATACATTTTACCCCTATTTGCATATAGTTCATAGGTCTCTATCACTATAAATACATTTTTCCAGTCTTTCTTGTCTCTCGCCATGTTTATTTCCTGAACTTTCGTGAGCCCTCTGTGTTCTAACATCTTCTTTACGGTTTGGTTGCACGTTGTCTTCGGTCTTCATCTGTTCTTCTTTTCTTGTCCTTTGACCTCCCATACTATCTTTACCGGTCTCTTCTTGCTCATTCGTTGGAGATGTCCGTACCATCGTAGTTGGTATTCCTCTATCCTTCCTGTTACTGGTAAAACCTTCTGTTCTCTTATGCTGTCGTTTCTAATTCGGTCCTTCCTTATGGTCCCTAGTACTCTTCTGAGATACTTCATCTCCATGGTTTGGCTTTATCTTAAGTTTCTTTGTTTCTTTGTTTATCAAATAAATAACTACGACGATATTTACACAAAAACAGTCATGACTATTCAATTCTCCCGTCATCTGTCAAAAAGCGACCAATAAAAATTCAGAATTTGACGTTTCCTGACCAATAAAAAAAATATCAGCGGATATACCTTCCTAGAAAAAAAATAGTTTTATGTTACTATATGACTTACGTGGTATGTTGATAGATTTACTGAAAACTAATTTGAAAAAATAGTTTGGTTCATTGAATAGTCCCTCGAATACCATTCTTAGTCAAAGTTAAGTAGATTATTTTTGCAGTGATATCACTACTCATGTCCATTGCGCTTGGGATTATGACTCGTGCTAGCGCACTCACCCTAATCGTACCGTAGCGCAATGGGCATTTGTGATACCACCTCCAAAATAGTCGATATAACTTTGACTACTCATGGTATTATAAATGACAATACTTTCCTGACTGGTCAGGACCTTACTCAAATAATTTAAAAAAATTAAATAAGCTCTTCATTTTTAGCAGTAATATTAATGTAGCGTATATTATTATTAGTCTGTCAACATGATTCTTACCAAACATTTTAAATCTTTTGAATAATTTATGTTTACGGATCTTTTACTGAAATTTAAATTATTACAGAAAAAACAATAAGCATAATACGTTAGGAACGTGTCTTTACTGAGGACCTGGTGGATTAAAATTTTTGGCCTGACGGCCTTCTGTCTCAAGCAGCCGCCTCGTCCTGTAAAGTATCATTTTTCTGACTTGTTATGTAATATACTATTTTCTGAAATCGTTCTTTACTGAATCTATTTGGATCAGGAAACACACTTTGCCTGCTTTAATACATTAAAAGCCAGGCACTATAATAATATATTTTTACAGAAAAATAACTTAACGCATGATAGAACTTTATGTCATTTTCGACAGAAATTCAATTAATAACATTAATATGACTATTCACCATGGAAACAACAGAAACAAGACCTGATTTGATTTGATTTTATTGTCAATATTATCATTATAATTTAAATTTATAAAAATCCTATTTTTAAATTTAATCACGTGATTTTAGAAAAATCATCATATACCATATACGTCAAGAAAGTGCCTTTATTTGACCTAACGCCTGAAATACGAGGCCGCATGGCGGCCTCGTACTTCGTCTTGTCAGTATACTGACTTTTAAGTAATACACTATTTACCGAAACCGGCATGAAAGTGTCTATTTTTATGACTTATTTGCGACATGAAAGTAGTTTTTTTTCATGACTAGTCACTTTTACTTTTGAAATCAGTTTATTTGTTGCTAGTTGATGAAATCTCTTGTGATGAAGTAGAGACAAGTTCTTTGTGCGTTTAGTTTTTAGGTTGTTAAAAACGGTTTCAACAGAAGTAGTATACATCACGAGCAGTGAAAGTGTCTATGCTTGACTCTGAGACTTAGCCAATATGCTCGGACGCTAACGCGCCCAAGCATTTTTCAACAAGCCTCCCCGGCCTACAAAAGACCACTTTTATGACTTGTAATGTAATATACTATTTACTGATATGTACGTGCAAATTTTGCTACAAATAGGTCAACATTTTTATTGCACAACTAATAGATAAAGTAGTTCAATACAGTCCGAGCCTCTGAGAAGATAATGCAGAAAAATCGTCGAAAAAGGATTGTAATTTTGTAGGGAACATTACATTTAACACAGTGTGTCTTGAATGCAAACTTGTATGAGTAACATAGACATTTCTATCATAATTTAAATACTTCCCATAAAAATGTTTTTTCGTGAATTTTTAAGTTACCCCCTCAAATCAGCTCTATAAAAAACATACCTAATCGACGAAAATACATTTTCAAATTTTTAAAACTAATAATATGCAATTACGAACTCCTTAAGCCGTGGTGTTTTATTTCTAAATTTTGAAAATATCTTTTACATATTTTTTTGCATAGTGATCATGAAAGTCGTCTTTTTTAACGATAAATCGCCCTCATTAATCAAGCTGCAAATTCGTGAAAAAAGTATGATTTTCATAACTAGTTGTACAATATACTATTCCAAGGTGGTTTACTTTTCTTCATATTAAAAATACAAAATTTAAGTATATAATATAATAAATACTGCAAGTTTTTACATAACTCTGAAGTTATTTTGCTCTAACGAAATAGAACTACCTTGCTTAGAATTATTATTCATTCCGATTTTAGTGAATCTGCAAGAAATATATGGAAACATTTTATTTATGTATTACCGCAGTTACCATCGTGTATTCATTAAAGTTAAAAGATAAACTTGTTCCAAACAAATTGCTTCAATTTGTTTTCGTGCGACGTTTCACACTTAATGTTGACAACTTCGAGGGGATTTTTACGACAGGCAGCTAAAATAAATAATTCTTCACGAAAACATTCTAATCAACATATATAGTGTTATTTGGTATGTTAAACCACATCAAAAACTCTTAATTAACTTTTGTATAAAATGCTAAAGAACACCGTATCTCATAAAACTGCTGAAAATTAAACAAGGTTTGTTATAAACGAAAGTAATTATTTATATAAACTTAACAGTAATTAGGAAACAGTACGATACCAGTTAACAATTAACTGTGGTATGAATGATGTATACAATTTCTTGTAAGTAAAAAAGTAAAGAACTTTGAGGTTCGCTACATTAATCAAGTTAAAAAAGAACGAAGATTTAGCTGATTACTGTGTAATTTGGATTATTACTGACCCAACCGAACCGAAATAATGGTAGGTTAGCAGAGGCAAGATTTTTCTGCTCAGTGCAAACCCTACAATTTTGGCTTCATCCAGCAGTATCTCCGTCTCAAACTTAAACGTCACGTTTTTTGCTTTCCAGAATAATTATTAACATGTTTTATTGCTTGAGCACGAGCTAGCGCAGTGAGCAGTGAGAATAATGCAATAATAAGAAACGATTGTTGTGACTGAGAAAAACTGCCATATTTAACAGACAACTATAAATGGAATAAACTTGCTCTAATTTAAAAATATTAGTTTTTACTAAATCCGTTGTAACTAAACATTAGTCAATAATTGAAAAGTTTTTTTTGTTGGCAGTGTTAAATTATAAATAAGAATTACTTGTATACCAAATTGTCTGCTGTGAATTCCATCGAACATAATGAGGAGAGCTGCGTCTTTGTTCGTACATTTGCTAAAAAAAAAGTAGTAAACGGAAATGAACATTTTGGAGGAAAACTGCATTTTTCAAGATCACATAAAGTGCATGTGAGAGTTAAGTATTGTATATTAGTATATTGGCATATATTTTGTTGGCAAATATTAAATTTTAGCTAATTCTTGAATAGTTGCACAGTTTACAGCAACGTAGTCTACTGACTTTATTAACCTATTATACGAATGGGGCCATAATAATGTTCAGAAAATTTCACTTCAAGTTGGCCGTGGAAACGAAAGACGCATTTTGTAAGTAGGCGATAGTCTGAATGTTTGCTTAAGATTGACAAGTTATAGGTTAGGTTGTCAACTGTCGCTGTCTGTACATCGATTTCGACAATTCTATTAGGAAGCTCCACATTTAGAATGGTTTTTAATCAAAAACATAAATCTTTTATGATAGAGTGTTATTTCCGCAATGGTGTAAATGTTGATGGTGAATGGAGATTCTCCGTTGAAAACACTTTTCAAGACTTCTTACAAAAATATCCTAATTTTGTTGATGGGTATTGTATAATCAATTTAAGACATGGTTAAGATACTCCGTCAACTCCGTAAAGCAGGCAGCGGAAGACCAAAAATAAGAAAACCCGAACAATTCAGGCAGTAAGAAATGTTACAGAGGAGCCACAATCTTCTATTCGTCAAGTAAGACAGCAAGTGGATGTCTCATACGGTATACCTATCAACGCATATTAAAAGATCTACACCTGCATCCCTACTGTTTGCAAGCAGTTCATGAATTACTACCAAATGATGCTCCCTGAAGACTTGATTTTTGTAATTGGTTTTTGAAAAATCTTTATAACGACGACCAAGTCCTAGAAAAAACATTTTTCTCAGATGAGGCATGGTTTAATTTGTCCGGATATGTGAATTCTTAGAACATGATATTGTGGAGAGCTGAAAATCCTCATTCTTTTTTGTTAAAACACAACTGCATCCAATTAAAATTGGCGTTTGGGCAGCAACCAGCACAAGAAGGGTTATAGGGTCCATATTTTTTTAAAGTAAGTGAGGGTGTCAAGATAATTATTTATAATCATAAAACCTTTATTTTATGTATACTGAACTCTGAAAGATCACACTACTCCAGAAAATCTAATTTTTTAAGGGAGTTCTATGAAAGCCACATTATAAGCATCAATATACATATTGGAGGGCCTGCTACGTCGTGCGATTTAACACCTTGTGATTTTCTTCTATGGCCTTACATAAAAAATTCAATTTTTAAAACACCCTTGCAAAACATGGCTGAACTTCAACAAAGAATTACGCAGAGAAATTAACAATGAACCCCAAATGCTTCGTAATGTCACAAATTCTGTTAAACACAGACTACAAACTTGCAATGAAGAAAATGGTGGTCACATAACTCATCTGGTTTAACAATAAGTGACTAATTATTAACTCATCTCTTTTTCATTTAACCCCTTTTTCAACAATATGAACACCACTTTGAGTTCACAATTTTTGTTACATAAATGTTAAAATTAGCCTCTATTCTCTAGTAGTCTTTTTTATATCGGTTTTAAGAAATAGTTCAATTATAATTTTCATAGGGTAGGCATACTTTTAGACGTAGTAGTGCTAATGACCCAAGTGTATGACATTAGCAAATATACGTTTAAAATATTTCACGGTGACATTTTCTGGACAGCATGTTATAATAACAATGAGATAACATGAACAAAAAAAAAGAATGCTTGAGTAAGTAAGAGATGACCATACGAAAAAAATATTTCAGTAGGCACGTTTAGTTGACATTTGTCATAATTAAAATGAGCGTCAAGCCTACTCGAATATTTGCTACTATGTTTAGCTCTTTCTTACTCAAGCAACACGTGTTATTTTCTTGTTCATGTTATCCCATTGCTGCTATATACAGATTGGTAGTGGATAATGTGAACATAGGCAATCAAATGAGCTAGAATATAGATTATGGGCTTTGTATGCATTAGACAGAGATAGACCTGTATGCGATTATTATCTAGTATTCTAGCATTAAAGCATAATCAAGATGTTTTGTTTTAAGAAAAAGCCTTTATGTTATTGTGATTATTTCGTTGTTTTCATTTAACACTACCATGAATAACAATTGTTTTGTTGAACTGGTACAAAGCCTAACAAAAAAAAGAAAGAGCTAATCCTAGGATACTAAAATAGAAGTCCCATATAAGTATATTTCTGCCTAAGGCATATAAAGCGCATGAACTGTATTCAAGCTCATTTGGCTGTCTATGTTCACATTATCCACTATCAATCTGTAAGTATAATTTTGGCCACATCAGTATTTGCAGAATCAATTATTATTAAATAGTGAAAGTGTCTGTAACATACATACATCAGGAAGTAATTTAACTATAGTTATTGGGTTTATAAATAAAAAAAAATTGGAAACTTAAAATTAAATTTAAACCTGGATAAGAGTTTAAAGGTTTAAAGCAAAGCTTTTTAATTATGCAAAAACAATTATATTGGCGGGATGTAGTTTCAACTTAGGATTTTTACTTGATTCCTTTTAATATTGAATTCTATTTTTGAAATGATTAAAGACATATTTTTTGCAAATAGTAAATAACATATTTTTTAAAGTAGTAGTTTGTATTATGAATGTTTGGCAAGCTAAATATAAATATAAAAAGGTATCTTAAATATTCGAGTAAATCGTTTAAAGATCCGATGTTGCGAATACGTTGGTAATTATAAAATTGAGTCCCGCGAAAACTAAGCGTTTCCTAAAATTTACTTGAAAACCAAATCACTATTAATTTAGGTTAGCGTACAGTCCAACATATATTTTATTTTAAAAAGCGACACTGACACTCGCAGTTTCTCATTTGATATTGAAAAATAAATATCAATGGATAGAACTACACAATTTGGAACGCATAGATAGCTTATTGTGCAGTTGATGATACGAGTAACAAGTTTACAGCTTAAGTATTTATGAGAATAGTAAATGGACTATTGTAACTCTATTACTAACCACAGAAACATGTTTTGTTAATCGGTCACATTTCCAGCGGATAGTAAATCGTTCCATTGGTACGAGAACACAAAACTGCTATAAACATTAACTTACAAAACTTTAAAAATTCCCAAGACTTGGCATTTACGTATTAAAAATTTATCGCAAACAACATTGAAAATTCACTCTTCTAAGGCTGGTAGTAATAAAGAGGGTCGGTTCATTTTATTTTACGTGAAGAGCATCTACCCTTGGCAAGACAGAAATTGAAGTAATGCCTCGAATGAGTAGGATTTCAAATTGAATTGTCTTTTGAGATAAGCTGGATCGTGCACAAAATCGGTTCTTTATATTCATGGCTTGGAATCACTAATTTGATTGCCCTACTTCTTTTCAATTTCAAACTTACAACGGATATAAAGTTTTAAAGGTTACTTCCGCGATGTTAAAAAGACAAATTTAGTCAACAAGATTAATTGTGGCCTTCCTATTTATCTATAGAAAGTGTATGTTTTATGAAAACCTTTACTGACTACTAAATCGCATAGTTTCCAATTTCAGACATTTTTTATCCTGACTAAATGAAAATTCTGCCGCAAAATAAATTGAAGTAGTAACCTGACATAACTTTTTCTATTTACTATGTAGCAATAGCAACACTTGTTACTGTGCTCCCTTAACTGATTAGAAATTTTACAATAACAATGAAACCGATTACTATTATTGCTCATGAACAAATATTTTCTTATATCAAAAAATAAGTAGTATTTTTCATGAAATTCACAGAAGTTGTGGTTTAAGATCATTTTAACGGTGAATCTTTCATATCTTACTAAAAGTTTCAAAAGCTAAATGACAAACTAAACTTTTTAGCCTATCAAGCTCAGTTATTGAAATGCCTAACGGAAGAATTTTGTCAGATAATTTAGAAAAAGCTTTAATAGGCTGTTACATTGAATTTTTAAAAAAATAGCTCCGGTGTGGATGATTATTCATTGTAGGTTCTTTATAATTAGTTAATATAATATCTGATCTTTTGCAATATGTATCTGCACTTAAACTAATAAATAAAATTGAAAAATCAAATAGAATCAAGAATATAAAAAATCAGGAGGAAAATTATAATATATTTGCACGATCCTTTTTTTAGAAATCATTTTAGTCGTAAAATTTGGGAATTTTATAAGAATGGGGAATATTTGAATTTAGATAAATTACCAACATCTGTAAAGGATGATTTGGAATGTGAAAGGTTCGAAGAAAAATCTGGTGTGATACACTCACACAACTTCCTTTTACAGTGATCTTATAATTAGTCAAAAATTTAATTTTTAATTTTTAAGCATTTGTCAAAAATTTTCAAAAATTACGAATTCTACAAAAACGGTACAAAATAGAGCGTTAGTTGAAGAGACAAATTTTCTCTAAAATCTTAAGCAGAATTCAAAAATGTAATAATATACTGGGTGTTCCATTTAAAATAGGAGTTAATAAAAAAAAATAGAAAAAAAAACAAAAGAAACCACTTTAGAAGTTTTTAACTGGAAAATCACCTATCTCACGTCAATGCACATTAAAAATGTAATAAAAATGTAAAGTTTGAAAAAATCGTTAGAGCCGTTTTGAAAAAATCGAAAAAAACTGAAAATCACAAGAGTAAACACCTACTTCCGGTTATGCGATTTTCTTCAAAAGCTTGCTGTCTCATCTACATAGTACACAAAACTTATATATGAAGTTTCAACGCCATACCTCTTTTCGTTTTTGAGATATTCTGTTCACAGACACACAGACAGACACACAGACAGACAGACAGACAGACACACAGACCAATGAAAAAAAATATGTTTTTTGGGATCAGGGGACTCTAAAACGTGAAGATCTGTTGAAAACTCAATTTCGAATTTTTGGGTGAATCCAATACTTCCTTTATCGTAAAAGGAAGTAAAAAAGAAAACGGAGAAATTATACAAAAAATTACGTAATTTATTTTATCCAATACCTCCTAATTATAAGGCTGTTACTAGATCGGTTTTAGACCTCTAATTGGTCCATAACTCACTAGTGAGTTAAGCCATAACCACTAGTGAGATAAAAACCAGGTCACTCACTCCTGTAGTGTTGTAGCACTGTCAAGCTATGCCAAATTTGAGATGTGCAGGTTAAGTTTTGCGTCAGTCTGTGTCAAATAACAAACAAAACCTAACCTAGGAACCTCGAATTTGACATAGACAGATAATACACTTCAGTACTGACAAACGTATTATACGAATCACAGGCGATTCTAATTATAATGTATTTGATCTCTCGGTACAATACAAAATTTATGTTTTTTAGATATTTATTGAGTTGTTGGATAAAATTCTGTATGGCACGCGTGTGTTATTAGAAATAATTCACTCGACTTTTCTCTCGTGGATTATTGCAATGTAACACACATACATAAATAACTATTTTACTTACATATTCGGGCACGAAGTATTTAGAATATTAACTCCAATTCTATTGAAATGGTAATAGGGATATTTGATTTCGTAAGACATGCTATAGTAACTAGCCTATTCTGTGGGCTTTTCGTTAGCTCGTAACGAATCGTTAGATCCGAAATTTCGTAAAGTGAGCAAATTGGTATTCAGTAAACCCCACTTCGTTAACAAATTCGTAATACCTTCGGTATGTTGTTCGTTGCGGCTGAGGTTCCCGTATTGTTCCCTGTCGTTATAAGTTTAACGAATTCGTAAAACGTGTACGCTCGTAGTTGGTGATTAGTTGACAGCAAAATATCAACATAACCTATAAATCGGACAAACAAAACGTATTTATAAAGTAATAATTTTAATAGAATTTGGCGATAATTTTAAACATTTGTTGATGGCTATTGGAGAAGAATAGTGTGTAAACAGGTATGTTATTTTATTGCTGTTGTGTTTGGTGCAAATTATATTTATAAATATAATTTTTCAGAGAAAATCTGCATCTTCAAAACTGTTTTCTAACAGATCAGAGTGATCCTTTTAACCCACCTGAGCAAAATGGTATGCAAATGGTTTTTACCAAAAATGTGTGGCTACAAGTTACTTGTTTTGGTTGAATCAGTGAAGTGTTAGCAGATGTATTAATCTCGTTACAAAATTCATTTATGACATTTGTTAAATACATATATGGGTGAAGTTTCCAACCACCGCAAAAGAGAAACGGAGAACAAAGTTGAGATTTTATGGGAAATTTCATTCAGTGGTGTAATTGACTGCACACATATAGCCATAGTAGCTTCCCCGTTGAAGACGAACAGTTTCCAGGCGAGTATATATAAATCGAAAAAACTATGACAGCTTTAACGTGCAAGTCACACGCGATGCTGATTAAAATATTACTATGCTATGAAGCAATAAAACCCTTAAGTCTTCTCCACGATTTTATTATTGTTGTGTGTAGCGACATCTTTGAAAATCAGATTGGTTTCAGCATCAGACTATAACAATCGTGCTTATTAACATATGAAGCAAATAATAAAAAGTGAGGTCAAAATTTAAAAGTTGAACAATTGTAAGTAAAAAACGCATTAATACACCAATCAGAAATAATTAACCAGTAAACTACATTATACAAATCGTTACACTGATTAAAACACAATAATTAAAATTTTCAAGATAAGAAGTGTACGACATCCAGGATGGCATAACTTTTATTGCTTTATATCAAGAAACCTCCACTATAAGCATGACGGATCTCCTGCTATAAATATACCACTCATAGTTAAAGAAAAGCTGCCACTCCTCATTTTCGCTGTTTGTTTCGGGATTAATTTGTTTTTCACACACAACCAAAAACGTTTGAGACTGATCGTATTTTATTTAAAGTTGCCGCCGCCAAGCAGAATATTTGTAGCAACGGTAGTTAAAATGCAATAGATATACATCTACTTATAAATATGAAAGAGACAGATTGCACGTTACAGCTACTTATAAAGCTAACCACTAGATGACCGGATTTAAGGACGCGTTGCTTTACCTCTACTATTCTAGTTAAAAACAATCTCTCTTTCGTTAAGGCCTGTTTACGAACCAATTGTTACCGAATTCGTTGAGGCTCCCGTACTGAATACGAATTATAACGAAAATCGTATGACAATGACCCTTCTGTACGAATTCGTTCCTAACGAAAATCGTTTAGATAACGAAGTAAGTTAGTGAATAGCACTGTAAATAAGCATATAAATATCGTGGTCTTTGCAGAAACACTGATTAAGAATGATTGGCAGGATGCTTAGTCCTTACGATTAAAGAAATATCAAACAGTAATTTAGCCTTTAATTAAGTGAGCATGAGTCTCTCCTGGTGTTAGTGTAATATCTATTTAATTTTTAAAACAATAAATTTTGCTCATCCCTAAAATCGGTTTAATTTCAGAATTTTTAATACTGTACTTTGACATACAGGGTGATTCCTAAGTATGATCATTAAATTAATGGGTGCATACTGATCCTAGTAGAAGTACATTGCACTAAAAAATATTCGTAAACTTTTGAAAACCTCTGATTATATCAGCAAGAGTATATATTAACCTAATACACCAAATGTGATTGAAACGCCCAAAGAACTGTTTTTTACTTTCCCATACCCATGGGTATAGGGAAGTCTTGGAATCATGAAAATTTTGGAAATCGAGATTTTCACAGAAATATCCGTTTTGGGCCTCTAGGAACCCAAAAAAGTGGTTTTAAAAATGTCTGTCTGTGTGTGGGTGGGTGACGCTCCTACAGCCGAAAGTATTGCTCCGATTTTGATGCGCTTTGGAATGCGGGGGTGTATCAAAAATTCATCGACAAAATAAGCTTTTCAAAAAAATCCGAAACCGGAAGCGAAGTTACGCATGTTTTTTTGGTATCACTGTTTTCGTGATTAAAATTTTGAAAATTTTATCGCGGATAACGATAGAGGGTCATAATACAAATCTGTTAGTTTTTTGCCGAACTCGCTAGGTTAAAATGAAGGGCGCTATGATTTTTTGAAAATTTTGAGTTTAACGCCCTATTACTCAAAAACGGATGAATCAATTCAATTGATTTTTTTTTCTTAATAGTATATGAAGGCTAACATGAGGTGATATAAAAGTGTTTGAAAAATATTAAGGGGCCTAAATTACAAATTTTCAAAATTTTGGAAATTTTCTAAAAATCATTTCTCAAAAACTGCCCACAGGAATTTGTTTAAACTTCATACACTGATAGACCCCGAAAAGGGCTATCGATCTGTTTTTAAAGAATCTCATGAATTATCTGTGGCGCCCTCTACGAAGCTTTGAAGTTTGAAAATTTAAACCCCTAGAAAATATAATTTCCAGGTACTTAGAAAATTTCACCTCGGTGCTACAGCCGTTTTGAGGAAAATAATACATAAACTAGCACAGTGGCGGCTTGTCCACTTGGCGCCATCTACAGAAGCTCAGTGGTCACGTTTTGAACTACACATTCTTTTATATTTACCCGCAATTTACGTGAAAGTGTAAACGCTTATCACGGTGAAGACGTGAGTCATCGAGTTGAAATTTTGATATGTTGTAAAGACTGTTGAATAAAGACGATATGAACAGTTTCCAGTATGGGAAAGTCCAGGGAGGTAGTCACGTCCACTTTTTGCTTCGGCATTTCATTCAAATTAGGTCTCCGCAACCACCTATGTGAACGTATGGTCATATAAATTCAATCCAGCGATAATCAATCAGTTTTTAAGCAATCCAATATTTAAATTTTTGTATGATTATTATAACTTTTCACGTATAGTTTATTATGCAAAGTTGGTTTGTTTAGTGTCCTCTAACTACCCTTAAATTTAATGACCATACTTATGAATCGCCCTGTATATGAAATAACCTTTGAAATACATGATGTCATTAGTAATTTTTATTATAAGATATTCAACTAGAATTTACCTCACCGATAAGCAAATGTCAAATCACACAATCACGCCCTGCTCCGAGTTTCACAATAAAAAAATAAAGTTTAACTGTGTAGTGCACGGGACGAGTTTTTCCTGTCACACTTCAATACAGGCATTTTTAAATTGTGAACGTACGCAACCAGAAATTTAATTTTGTTGACACAATTCGGCAGTCATCGAACTCATCAAGCTGTGGCGCACGCATAAGTTGTAAGACTTAATTTAGAAAATCTGTTGCAGAAAATGCGTGCACTGAGTGCAAGAAGTCGCTGCAAAAGGAATAAAACTTCAGGCGGATGATTCAAAGAGGTGCTATGGGACAGGTTTTAACCAGGGGTCAATAGCTTTCCTGCTCCTGCAGTTTTATTTAAGAAACGCCCCTGACTGTCATTCACCTGTGCAATCGACCAGACATCACGATGCATTTTCACATTCATTTTTCAAGAACATCGGGCTGAGAAAATGAAAAAGGTTACACTAAATAATTTACTAGACGTTATGATACAAAAATTGAGATTAAAAAATGAAAAACTTTAGAAAAGGATGAATTATGTTATATACTAGAAAAATAATAGATATATTTCTTAAGGAAATTATTGTATATATCGCCAGATCTCCAAAAAATGATTTTTGCATAATCCTTTTTAATTATTTCTCTTGAACGGGTGTTGCCGTCGGCCGATTGTAAGCCTGAGACACTAATTAAGAAACTCAACTATAGTTCAAGCTGCCTTCATTGATTTTTTAATCAGAGAAGCATATTATAAAATGGAGTACGTTATGAATTAATTCCAACATAGTTGCTGGATAGGATACCGAATTTTCTAGGCTCACTCGCGTATTTAAAGCCATATGAAAACGATTAAATCGGGACAAAGTTGCAGAATTTTATGCTGTCTTTTATCTGAAAACATGTGTGGCCTATCTCTATTAGTTTCAGTTATAATGAAAAAACAAATTTTAGATTTTCTTTTTTGCTCCTACGCGTTTATTATTTACAAAACTGCGAGACAGTACTGAACGACTGGTTATTAAACAATATACATAGTAAATAATTGGGTTTCGTTCTCAGGGCAGCAATTAAAAAACCTTTATATACTCCAGTGGGATAAATAACTCATTACGTCACTCATTTGACACTATTTCAGTTAGGTAATGCTGCATTACACTAACT